>CM054822.1:20237325-20490218 GCA_028984105.1 Lavandula angustifolia
TGAGACGAATGAAGTATTAAATTAATATTTATTAATTTATAATATTCATCTTAATAAAAAAATTAAATTTTATGACTTATAATTAGATTTGTCAATAATTCAACGTAAATATTAAAAATAAATTCAATAATAAGTATTATATTCTAATTCTATTGGCTCAATTTTGATTTCCATTTCGTTAGAAGATTTATTTGACAATTGAATGGGAAGAATATGATTTGTATTATTTTAAAAGGAGAAAAAATGTTTTTGCATTTGTTATGAATTAAGTTAGAATGTTTCCCAAACATCGACTATTTTGAAGAGGTAAATGATAATAATAGTATGTAAAAGACAATGGACGAATTTTTAATTTATGAAATGTAACATAAAAAAAATCAGTAAATAATAAAAATGGAGTTTTACACTTGTTATAAAAAGTTTTCAATTGTAATTCTGAATTATTCACAATTGTATTCAAACATATAAATTATATGTATGAAATGTATTATATAATATAATAATCCATTTCCATTACAGAAATTTTGAAATATAATAATAATCCATTTCCATTTCCACAAATGTATTATATAATATAATATTCACAAATGTATTATATTCATTTCCACAAATGTATTATTCACAAATATAATAATAAACCATTTCCATTTCCATTTCCACAAATGTATTATTCACAAATGTATTATATAACATAATAATAATCCATTTCCATTACAGAATTGAAATAAAAAAATATATATGTTTTAAATTTATATTTTGAAATTTTTTATTCATAATATTCAAAATATTAATTTCATTTTCGAAATACATGCTCGTGATTACAATTTTATATATAATATTAATATATTGAAATCTAAAAAGGTTTTAATTAATTGTTCATTAATCATAATTGTATTCATACATATAATCCATTTCAATAACAGAATAGAAATTAAGAAAATACTTTTTAAATTTATATTTAAAAAAATTATTTAAAATATAGAACATATTAATTTCATTTTTTAAATACATGATCGTGATTTCAATTTTGAATATAATATATTAAAATCTAGAAAGTTAATATATAAATTTTATAAGCTATTTTTTTTGTTATATGTATTTTAAAAAATTATTTTAGTGTTTGTTATCATATAAGTGCTTGTAAAATATATGTAAAATAATTACAAATGTGAACATTAACTCAAGTGGTATAAGTGCTTGTAAAATATTTATTGATGCGAGTTCAAATCTCACAAAAATACTTTTACAATTTAAATACTAAGTTATGGCGGGGCGGGCGGTTTCGATGCAAGACCCAGATCCGTCTCGGACCCAGTACGGGACGGGTCCAAATTGCCTCGTGCTTGTGTGGGTCCAACGGATCTGGAACCTTTTGTCATCCCTACTTGTAATTTTCAAAAGGAGTAATTTCAATCCTATAACTTCTCTTGCATATCGACCCTATAACTTTAGGTCAATATTTACAATTTTGATCTCAAACCTCTCACATAAATTGCCAACTCATTTGTTTTTTCTAGTTATTCTGTAAACTCTTTGTTGAATATTGATAATTTAGTAAAGTGATAAATTACACTCTCTTCGTCCCACAAATCTTGTTCCATTTTATTTTGGACACGGTATTTTAAGAGAGTTGTTAGTTATGTATGGAGATATGAGGCCTCAAATAAAAAGTTTGTAATAATTATCTATTTTTAGAAAATGAAACAACAATTATGGAACAAAGGGAAAGTAGAACAAAAATTGTGACACGGAGGGAGTATTATTTTGAAATACACTCTAAGTTTATTTATTCTCCAAAACTCAAAAGTTTTCCAAACCATCACCACTATAGACTATAAAGAACACAATGCAATTGTAATTTCGCTCGATTCGACAATTTCATAAGGAAATTGTTCACTAGTTATTGCTATTTGCTCAATAAGTCTTTTCTCTCCTTATTCTTCTTCTCAAATTAGTTGAAAAATGGATCAGTATTCTTGAAGTGTGGTAAAATATGTTGATTGGATGCAAAAAGATTACGGAGAGGAACTAAGGGAGGATATTGGCATAATACAAGATTTTGTTTTCATATATATTTGGGAATTTGTATTTGATAGGATTAAGTTATTAAATAGATTTCTTTTGTATTTAGAGCTAAGTAGTTATACATGCGTTATCATGTGGACTGGAGAGAATTTACGACCAAAATTGCAAGTATTGAAAAGTAACAAAATTGACATTGCAACATTTTAAATTATCAGACTAATATTGTAAGTATTGAAAAATTACAAAATTAAAATTGCAGTTCTAAAAGTTAGGTAATCATAATTAAATAAAAACTAGAGTATTCAAACTACAATATCAAAATTTATAGCAATAAATCTATAAGTTGATGAAACTTATGAAATAAAAACTGCAATTTTCCAAATCCAAATCAAATCATTAAAAAGAAAAAAATCACAACAAATCAGTTTGTAAATAAGGGGGAAAAATTTTAAATTAGAGGAACGAAATTGAGAAATCAACTGTCATTCTAGACGCCGTTAGATTTATTTCCCCCAACAAAATCCACCCGTCGATTTCATACACAAAATATTAAGAAACTATGAAAAGAAATAAAAGTAAGAAGTTACGGACCCACTTCCCAATTCTAAAAGCAGTTGAATTATTAAATGAAGTCCGATGACGTGTCACCCTCCAACAAATTATATATAGTGGTAGGGGCAGAATATAGAGAAACAGAGGGTTGATATATAGAAAAATTAGGGTTTTGCAACAATGGGTGACGGCGACGTGAAAAAGGGGACTGTGAAGTGGTTCAACGATCAGAAAGGATTTGGCTTCATCACCCCCGATGACGGCAGCGAGGATCTGTTCGTGCACCAATCCGCTATCAAATCCGACGGTTTCCGCAGCCTCGGCGACGGCGAGGTGGTGGAGTACGTTCTCGAGTACGGCAACGATGGACGCGCCAAGGCGGCTAGCGTGACCGGACCTGACGGCGCATCGGTGCAGGGGAGCACCCGCGGAGGCGAGGGCGGTGGAGGTGGATCTTACGGAGGGAGAGGCGGTGGCGGCTACAACGGTGGCAGCAGAGGTGGTGGCCGTGGTTACGGAGGCGGCGGCGGTGGTTATGGAGGCGGTGGTTATGGAGGCGGAGGCTACGGAGGGGGTGGTGGTGGATATGGAGGAGGCGGCGGCGGCAGTGGATGTTTCAAGTGCGGTGAGAACGGACACATGGCAAGAGAGTGTCCGCAGGGCGGTGGCGGCGGCGGAGGCCGATACGGAGGTGGTGGAGGCGGCGGAGGAGGCGGCTGCTACAACTGTGGCGAGGAAGGCCATTTTGCTCGCGAGTGCCCTACTTCCAACCGTTGATCTGCTTCCTACGGTGGCGATCTCTGTTCCAACTCTGCTGGTTATGCTTTAAAATTAAAAAAAAAATGAAGTTTGTTCTGGTTTGAGATTTGGCTCTCTTTTGGTTTTCTGGTCTCCTCATTTGGTCAGGGTTTGAAGTATTTTGAATTGATGTTGGTTTTTATCCTATTTTTGTCCCCAGATGTATACATCCCTATGTATATCTACATGTTGGTTGGTCAAGTTGTCTATTGAATTGAGTGCGGTGGTTGTCAAGTTTTGCTTCCCTTTTTGCTTTTGGTTGATGAATCATAAGAACAGAGTTGCATATTGTTTGGAAGATTATTACTACTATAGGTTTCTGGATTTCTGTTCATGGATAGATGATCATACAAATTTACACTTAATTGACTATTTCCGGTGAAGGCTGGTACGGTTCATCGAGCGGTGGCGTTGGCCGTATGCGGTGGCAGCTGTGGTGGATGAAGTTAATCATACTTGGCCCATCCCCAACAATAAGAACCCATGTCACCACAAATGTGTTGATCAAATATGCTCCCCCCACCCACCTTTCAAAAAGCATTAAATTATGTATCCTATGTTTTTAGAAAAACATTATGTTGTATTATTATGTGGTCCGAATCTAGTGCTTATTAAGGCTGAATTCGGGCTAGTTTAAAATGTAAGTAGCATTTACATCTCTTAATTATTCATTACTGATATTTTTATTTCTCTCACTATTAATGGGCCTCCAATAACTAATCATTAATCTTTTTTAGTTTCTGGAATAACTGTGAAATATAGTAATTATTTTTAGTCACAATAATTTAATTTTAACATCTCTTTCCAATTATCCACTCTCTTCTTTTACTTCTTTCCGTTTAATTCACCCTTCTACCTTTTCCCTTCACTCATAATCTTTATTCCAGAAAGATTAAAGCAAACACCGAGAAAATGAAAATGGTGGACAAACAACTAAAAATCCAAAAACCAAAACCAAAAAAGAGAAATCTTGATTAAAAAGCCCTGCAGAATCTGTTGCAATTTCTCCAATGGGTCGTCAGCTCGTCTCTGCGGTTTCACTCTCTCTCCTCCTGCTCAACTTCTCTCTCTTACCAGGCAGCCTCTCTTATTTATTTTCACATTCTTTTTCGTGATATTTTTATTTCTCTCTCTAACTTGTTTTGCGCCTTTTTGAAACTCAGCAGAGGTTGAAACGACGACGTTCAAGATCGTCAACAAGTGTCGGAGCACGATATGGCCCGGAATACTAACCGGCGCCGACCGGCCGGTTCTCAACCCGACCGGATTCGTTCTCAAGAGCGGGAGCTCGAGAACCCTCCGAGTGCCGCCATCGTGGTCGGGTCGGCTGTGGGCTCGCACCCACTGCGCCACCGACTCATCCACCGGGAAATTCGTCTGCGCGACGGCCGATTGCGGCTCGGGGAGGGTGGAGTGCGGCGGCGCCGGCGCAATACCGCCGGCCTCGCTGGCGGAGTTCACCCTTAACGGAGATCAGGGGCTCAATTTCTACGACGTCAGTCTCGTGGACGGGTACAACATCCCAATGCTTATAATCCCTAAGGGCGGTACAAGCGGGGGATGCGTCTCGACAGGGTGCTTAATCGACCTCAACGGCGCGTGCCCCAGGGAGCTGGCGGTGGCGCGTGGGAGGGGCAGCCGCGAGAGCGTCGCGTGCAGGAGCGCGTGCGAGGCGTTCGGCGATCCGGTCTACTGCTGCAGCGAGGCATACAACACGCCGGACACGTGTCATCCGTCGGTGTACTCGCTCTTCTTTAAGAACGCGTGCCCGCGCTCCTACAGCTACGCCTACGACGACAAGACGAGCACCTTCACCTGCGCCGGCGCCGACTACATCATTATCTTCTGCCCCTTGCCGTACACCAGGTGGATTTTTTTCCTTCTGCCAAACCCTAATTTTTTGTTTCTTGATTTATCGTTCACTTTCTATCAATTTTAAACTGTGTTAGCAAAATTGAAGGAATAGGGGGAAATCATTTGAATTAGGTCAAGGTATCTGTAAAATTGCTAAAAAGAACACACTTTTGGGATATGTTTTCGGATTAATATTCGAAGAATGCATAAAAGAATCAAGATTTATGGTTGGTGAATGCAATTCTGTATGGGATGGATTTTTATCAGTTCAATGAAGCCTTAGAATTAGAGTCCGATCAGAAGCATCTCACTCAAAATTGCTTGAGATTGTTGTGAAAAGAACTATAAGAGAATTAGAGATTGGATTGTGCAGCCATTGCGTGCTCTGCCTTTGTTCACTTGTTTTCTTCATTTGCATGGCAAAAGTTTGTATTTGCACCCTTTCTGTCTCTGATGTTTTATGCTTTTTTCTGAGGTATTAATTAATGCTGAATTATTCAGTTAGTTGGGAGCTAATTATGTTTTGGTATTCCGTTGCGTAGACTCGAGGAAGTTGCTAATCTAGATTTAGATATAATGTTCAAATATAAGATTAGACGCAGATATTGATCTAGATTTTGTCACAACCCGTCCAAAAGTGGTTATATTATAAAGTGATTTTATGTGGTTTTACTATTATTATTATTATGATTTAAAAAAAAAAAAGTATCACGTTGAGTATGCATTTCATACTTTTATTTTTGAATATATATTGTGCATAAATACTATTTATTAAGGTGATTTATTTTGTAAATAAATTTTGCATAATAGTATTTATTAAGGTGATTTATTTTGCATTAAATAAAAATTTTCTTTTAATTTTCATTAAAGCACTGATAATAGGGTTTACATTGTTCCTAGGACCAAGAAAAGTTGAATGCACAACAAAACAATAAAAACGCAAAATCACATAGGAACGTCTAGACGTCTACTCTACATGCTTCGTCAGCCTTGAGTCAGATGGCTGGGTCTTGCAGCTGAGGGTCTGCTCAGCGAGTGGTCTCGTTGGCGGCGGAGGTGTGATAATCGTTGATAGCCGAGGCAGCGGTTGCGTGGAGGATCTGGATCCTATCACTAATGATAGTATCTGGATGATCGTTCCAAAACTGTCCAAGGTGAACAAGGTTGTGATCGGCGGCGACTCGGAGATTCAGGCCGTATGCAATGGCAGCGTAATACATCGAGAGGAGGATGTCTTGAATGGTGGAGGTGGCGGACATGATCAAGTCACGATTGGGGGAGAGGGTGTAGTGGCCAAATTGGTCAGCGTTCCCGTGAACGTAGCTGTTTTGGGCACCAGATTGTGGTATCCAGGTAGGCAGATCAAAAAGTGTGGTGCCTGGGAGGGCTTCCAGTTTGATTCCACCTGCAGCGGAACAGTTGGGGGCGCAGTCTGATAAAGGTATAGAACCTTTCCAGTATTGGCAGTATTTCGACATCATGCCGGCTAGGGTGGTAAGCCAGCGATGGGCTGTGTCCATCTGAAGGAACATGCCCCAAGCTTGGGACACTTCGTCTTCAGTGTGGTCGAGGGCCACGGCGACGCCACTATACTCGAGGCGAGTAGCGGCGATTTGCCAAAGTCAGTGATTACCTGGGAGGGCGAGGCCCAAGCCAGGGGATCTCATGATCCGTTGGTCATGCTCATCATTGGTGAGATGGCGACCAAATAAGGTGGCGCAGTGGTTGGGGCCGTCGACGTCGGAGAGGAAGGAGCCCTCAGTGGCGTTGGGGTGGCGGGCAGCGGCACAGATGGTGCGGAGGCGGGAAGTGAGAGCACAGATATTTGGGAGGTAAAAGTTGTGGGGAGACATGAGTGAGTAGTTGAATTCACGGGCCCAGGTCGGGATTGCCGGAATTTCAGGAATCACATTGCCATAAAGGCCAGTCTCAGACGGCCAGAAGCACGCCAAGCTCTTGAAGAACATGACGAGGGGGCCGGGAACCCAGAGATTCTCAAAGCGGAAGGTCTGACGTACCATGATCATAAGCATGGTAAATTCAGAGGCAGGAGGGATGTCACCTGCAGCTTCCATTGCCCGGAGGGTCTGGATATAGAACAGCGATGAAATGTAGATCATGGTGTGGAGGGGAGTCCAGCCCATGCAACTATCAGTCCAGCGCTTGGTGGATGCCATGACATTGTCCATATTACGGACAAGGTAGAGGAGGACGGCGGCGTTGGGCACGAAGCCAGACGGTTCAATGAAGCGCACCGTGTCAAAGGGACAGGTGGTGGCAGCGGATAGAATCAATGATTCAATCGCAGGCTCCGGTTGATTACGGATGGCGGGGATGTGTGATCGTGCCTCAAAGCGGGGTCGGCGGGCGACAGCATGTGCGCGGTCGCGGGCAGCCTCTTGGTCGCGTTCTGCGACGAGGTTTCGGTTGGCCTCAGCAACAGCAATAGGGTCGAGGGGATCGGGCTGAGCGGGAGCAACCAAATGAGCAGGGGGAGCAACCAAATGGACAGTCTTGGAACGATCATCCAGATACTATCATTCGTGATAGGATCCAGATCCTCCACGCAACTGCTGCCTCGGTTATCAACGATTATCACACCTCCGCCGCCAACGAGACCACTCGCTGACCAGACCCTCCGCTGCAAGACTCAGCCATCTGACTCAAGGCTGACGAAGCATGCAGAGTAGACGTGTAGACGTTCCTATGTGATTTTGCGTTTTTATTGTTTTGTTGTGCACTCAACTTTTCTTGGTCCTAGGCAGTGCTTTAATGAAAATTAAAAGAAAAATTTTATTTAATGCAAAATAAACCACCTTAATAAATACTATTATGCAAAAGTTATTTGCAAAATAAATCACCTTAATAAATAGTATTTATGCACAATATATATTTCAAAAATAAAAATATGAAATGCATACTCAACATGATACATTTTTTTTTAAAATCATAATAATAATAGTAAAATCACTTTATAATATAACCACTTTTGGACGGGTTGTGACAGATTTCCTCTTTTATGAGTCGTCGTGAAAGGAATGCGGTTGGCATGAGATGTTGTCCTCTCTAGGCGGTTCATATGGATATACCAAATACTTTGATGATCTCCTCCATATACTTTATATTCAACTTAACCCTGACCGCTTCTTGGTGATTATACTCTTTATTAATAACCTTACCATTGTTAGTCTCCCAAGGATTCTCCATCTTCTTCTTACCGTAATTGATTTGCTTGCTTACTGTAGACAGTGCTATTTACATTGATAGGCATTGAGCCCGATTTGCTTCCTTTTCCGCCTGTTATTTTCAAACAATCCAGTAACTTCCTATTTCTATCATCACATACTTATACTTCATTATGCTAGAGTTTCAGTTGAAGTGAGCATTGTGTGCATTTTAGTTTTTTAAATCTGAAAGAATAAGCTTTGAGTATTACCTTCATCATTTTTCGGCCATAAGGAGATGTAACACTCTGCTATGTCCATATTATTCGTGTCATTTGCAGCATGAAATTCTTGGAGACACGCAAGGAAGCAGCAGAGCTGCCTCTAGTTAATAAAACTATGATGTACGTCGGTAGGCACCGAACTAGGTTGTCATCACCAGGTTCAACCTCCACCCGATTCCTTTGGCATACAAGTGATATTTTTTGCTCATTGAGGCGCGCTCACAAGTTATATATCTGATATATGGTGTTCTCTTTCAGGCTAACTGCAGATCCCAGTGGCCGAAAATCGATCATTTCGGGCTGTATTAGCTGCTGCCATAAACAACACCACAAGCAATTCTGTGCATAGGTTACTGCTCCCAACATTGTTTCTCTACATTTTCTTGCTTCCACTTGTGCACTAGAGATACAATCTCCTTACAACTCATTCCCCTTTCCATGGTTAGGTTTTGTAACTAAATTTTGGTTAATCTTTCGTTTGTTCGAGCTGCAGATATTTCTGGGCTGGAAATTCTGATGAAGTGCAGAATTTCTGATAAATATTCCATATTTTGTCAGCTACATCAAATTATATATGTAGTAACTTCATGCGAATACTATTTCATCTCTTATTTATAAGTTAAACATGTGTATCATCTCTATGATAGAGACTAAAACTATATCTTTCATCATCTTAGTAACAATTTCTTTTTCTATATGATTCAATCTACAACTGAATGTTCAAGTGTTTGGCCTCATCCCCTCGACACAGAGACAGAGTTGATTTGGTCGTTCGATTACCGTACTTGACAGTAACCTCGTACTCTCCGAGGAAGCCAACGAAGTCCAAAACACCATGGCTTTTTGTTTTGCCTTCAACCACCCCAGTTTGCCACTCTCTCAGCAGCCCGTCCACCACGTTGCCGGCCGGTAGATTGCGGAAGCTATTGTCCGTTAGACACATTTGGTAGCATCCATTAGGATGCAATGCAGTCCACAGCATGATCCCATTCACAGAAGGGTGTGAGAACCCTTCTCTCAACACTTGCTCTAAATACTTAGCCTGCACAAAATCAGTTCTTCAAGAGTTGTTTAATTTGTAGCCTCAAACATTCAAGAAGTTTAGATATCAAGAAATTAGAAATGTCAAGGTTTTCGGGTCGAGCCAATCCATCGGGTCGGATTATTTGGGGAAAATTTTTGACACCTCTACTAGAGATCAAGAAACAAGAACCTGTGTTTCTTGATCAAACTTCTTGCTGATATCCACCTCCGTGAGCCAGATGGGAAGCTTCAATAAACCTAGTTTATCGAACCCAGCTCGGATTAGGGCCGGATTCGGTTCCGAGAAGTGTCCTTCGAGTCCGATCCCGTCCATCACCACACCGCCTTCTCGAAGCTTCTGCAGCCTCTCAACATACTGATCCAATGTAGACTTATCATCACTACAAGTCTCCAACACGTTGAACTCGTTCATGAACATACGAGCAAGAGGGTCCGATCTCTGAGCCGTTCGGTAGAACTCTAAACTGGCGTTCGGGCCGAGCCTCTGCTCGTAGAAGTCCCAGTGGAGCATCTCGTTGTCGACGTCCCAGTGTACGAATTCGTTCTTGTAGTTAGACATCACGCTCTCGATTCTTGACGTTAGAGCGGATTTCAGCTCGGGCGTTGGTAGGTTTCGAACCCATGATGGAATATACGTCGGATCCTCCCAGTATATGTTGTGCCCCCTTACTGTGATCTGGTTTCTTCGAGCGAATTCTAGCATCTGATCTGGGATCGTGTAGTTTACTTCTCCTTGTTGGGGCTCTGTGGATGCCCATTTCAGTTCGTTTTCGAATACTGCAGCGTTGAATCGCTCCGCAAACCAGTTCTGCAAGAAATCTTCAATTAGGCCATCTTAAAGCATCTTCATAGAGTGTTAAGAATATACTTACTTGATACGTTGAATCTCCTAAAATGGTGCTTGCAATGGCGGATCCAAAAGGAAAATCTCGAGAAGTTTGCTCAACAAAGACTCTAGCACCATGTAGCCTCTTCCCATCCATATCTGATACATGTATTATAGCAGCACGTTTCCTTTCCTGCAAGTGTTTTCCCAAGATTCTAAGACAAGGATATCCTTGCTCGGATAACGTTTTTTTGAGTAGGGTTGTTATCGAACCGAGCTTTGCAGATGCTCGGGCTCGATACGGGCTTTTAATATGATTCAAGCTTGATTTGATAAACATTTATAGTATTTGAACTTGGCTCCAAAGCTCGATAACTTTTATATTTTTTCAAAACAATTTTATGTATTTTTTAGGTACATGTACAACTAAATTTATTTATTTAAAATTATATACATAATTAAATAATACTCCCTCCGTCACACTTGACTTGTCTTGTTTTGTTTTCCTTTTTGAATTGTCCCACTTGACTTATCTTGTTTCTTAAAATAGAAAATAATTACTACACAAACTCTCATCTCTTTTTTTTGTGGGGCCTAACTCTTTACACACAACCACCCACTCATCTTAATCTTTGTGCAAAAAAGAAACAAGACAAGTCGGGCGGGAAGGAGGGAGTATACCTTTATTGAGCCGAACTCTTGAGTTTTCAAGCTGAATAGTATTCGGCTCGAAAAAGTTGACGAATATTAAAGGAGGTTCGATTTCGAACCGAGCCTTATTGAGCTATTCGAATAAAGGTCGGTTTGTTAACAACCCTAGTTTTGAGTCGAAAAAGATTAAGATAATTACTGTGTTTATCATGTTTTGCTGGTTTGTACGCCACTTCTGGTGAGTAAAGGGTTGAAGAGAAGCACTTGAAACAGATATATTCATCTGCTGCTCATCTGAAGTCTGCACTCGAAAGTTAGAGACTATAACCGCTGAATTCTAGCGATGTAATAGTCTGCAAGCCGCAACGTACTTGGAAATAGATAGCTGCGTAGGATGAAGGTGAGTCGAGCTTGAACCCGCCTTTAAGAAACGACCAGCATCCGCTCTTGGCTATGGTAGTCCCCATGCAAGTGAAGGTGTTGTTGTCCGTCGTTAGGCTCGTCTTTATAGCAGCTGAAGCTGCGCCGCTGATCTTAACCCAACCTATGACCCCACCATGATTTAGAATTCTATTTCTCTAAATAATAGTAAAACATATAGAAGCTAAGATAGGTGGACTTAACTGGAGAAGGTGTAGATTGTGTTGCCGGTGAGATTGCTCAGAACGAAAGCAGGTGAATTAGTAGCGACTGCGGACTGAAGTCGACTCATCTGATTCTTGATGATCCCACCATTGTAGAGAGGATCATCGGGTGCTGATTTGCACTAGTGAAGAAGAAAGAGTACACAAAAGAGTTAGTGAGATGATGATCAGATCATGAAATAGAAGAGCTAAATTCTTGATTTACCTCAATACTTGCGGAGTAATCATAGGAAGGCCCTCCAGAGAGAGAAGCAGAAGTAGTAGATGAAGTTCCAATATGGAAGACAACTCCCAAGAGTAAACAAAATACTAAATTTTTCATGTTTTTACCTCAAATATTAGAATTCTAAAAGTGTTAAGAGAGTACGGAGATGGCGGGTATGGAGAGAATGAGTCGCTAACAAGGCGATAAATAAGTGGCCTTGTGATCAAGCAAGAAGACAACCTTAAAAAGTGCTAGAAGCCTAAAACAAAACACACTTCAATGGCTTCTTCCTTATCTAGTACAAGATTTAGGCAAGTGTTTTGGAATTTATAGGGAAGTGTAACTCGAAAACTTGCTTAAATTGTCTGTTTCTGTTTCTTGGAAGGTCTAGTTTAGACTTCAGCACTCAAACTATAACTTAAATGTGGGATTGAAGCAATTATCATTCACATGTTCTCCAACCTCTTGTTCTTTTCTTGAATCTGTTTCAACACTTCACCTTGTGCTATTACTTTCTACCAGATTAAAACAACACTTTAAAGCTAGTCGATTTCGGTTCAAGGCAACATACCATATGCTGCTCTAAAGGCCCTCAAGAGACTAATCCTTGAAGCTTCTCTAGATCAAGAAATACATATCCCACACGAAACTCAACTCCTAATCATTATTTCTAATCTTGCAATTTGGGAAAGATTAGCATATTAGCAAAAGAGTACAGATTGGGAAGCTATTGATGCAAACACGACATACCAACTTGATCAATGAAAGATGACAAATAGTTACCATTGGAAGAAAAAGACTCACAATATTAACTTGGGGAAGAAACATACTTGCCTAGCATGCTCAGTTAACATAGCTAACTTACAAGGCTCACTCCGATTACTAGAAGTTATGCTGCAAGTACAAGTGTTCTTGAGGAGAGGCCGGACCAATCTCTTCAACCAGACTCCTCAAAGCATCTCCAACCGTCATCCCATTCCCTGCATTCCTCGCCTCAACGTTCTTCGCATCAAGATCAGATTCGGACACAGACGACTTCCTCCTCTGAGAGGAAGCCACACTAGGGAAAGTGATCCAAGAAGGAGCTCTGAACTCAATCCTCTGATCCTCTGCATCTCCCCCATCAGTATCCGAGGTGGAGCGGTTCCCTGACCTCTGAGAAGACTTCTTATGCATCCTACTACTCCCCAACACCACCTCAGTTGGCAAGATGGGCTGCTCGCTACACGGGCTGCCCATCAACTGAGCCAAAGCGCGTTCCAAAGCAGTAGTAACTTTGTCCATTGAAGGCCTCTCCTTCCCTCTCATCCTCACACATTTACTAGCTATGTTTGCGATCCGTTTCAAAGCTTCCAGATCTGGTGGAGCCTTCAGAGATGGATCAAGAACAGTTTCTATTTCACCGGATTTGATCAAAGGGACAGCCCATTCAACTATGTTCCCTTCTTCATACTGCATATCTATGGCTTTCCTCCCACTTAGAATCTCCAATAGTAAAACTCCAAAGCTGTAAACATCCGATTTCGTTGTGAGGTAATGCAGCCTATAATACTCGGGATCAAGATATCCAAGGGTGCCAGCTGGGAGTTCGGCTAAAGGGGAGCTACTATTAGCAGGGCCGAGTAAGGAGAGGCCAAAGTCAGCTACACGCGCATTGTGTTCTTCATCTATGAGGATGTTTGATGACTTGATATCCCGGTGAATAACCGGAGGGCAAGCGTAACCGTGTAGATACTCAATCCCTCTTGCTGCTTGGACTGCAATTGTCACTCTTCTCACCCAATCCAACTGCTCTCTCATCTCCTTGTTCTTGCTATGAAGGTGTTGGTGCAATGAGCCATTAGCCATGAACTCATAAACAAGAAGCCTCTCTCCACCTTCTTCACAATAGCCAAGCAAGTTCAACAAATGAGCATGATTCAACCTTGATAGTAAATCCAACTCAGTGTGAAACTCCTTTGAGTTCTTCTTCACATCAGAAGAGACTATAGCTCTCTTTACTGCTACAATTGTTCCATCCTTCAACACACCTTTGAACACACAAGAAAAACTCCCACTTCCCACTAGGGATTCGTCTTTAAACCCGTCCGCGGCTCTCTCAAGATCCTCATATGTAAACTTCTGAGCCCTCCTAATCTTGAGCTCATCCAGATCAGGTTGGATTTTACCACTTTCCTTTCTAAAAGAACTACTCCCACTTCCTTTTCTTGAAGCAGCATTGCACCTACAGTTCCTCAACTTGTACCTAACATACAAAACAGAAGTTAGAGCCACAGCACTCACTAGAAACACAGCCGAGCAAGCCTCTGCAACAATAACCGGCAACTGCAAGGACCAAAACTTGACACTCTTAACTCCACTAGTAGTAACCACCACTGAGCAATTCTTGATGCATTCACTAGAGACGCAACCGGAGCAGTTGTACCCACATTGCCTATCTATAATCCCACCACACTCAACCACCTCATACATTTCAGTAGAGCAACCGTTAGAGCAAGGCACACAAATGTGGGACCCCGGAGTCTTGCAAGGCAAGCTGCCATTGCTTAACTGGTAGGAACCATTAGAGCAAGGTGTGGTCTTGCAAACTCCGGGCGAAACAGCCACTGGGAGAGATGAAGGGAAGTTGGCACCCCAACAAACCGGCAAGAGAGAAGTCTCAGCCATAATCCCACAAGTGAAGTAATCCCCTGCAGCAATTTCAAAAAGCTTAACATTTGAAGGAGGGGGGGTGCTTCTTTCCACCTTATAACCCCAACATACAACTCCTCTATCATAACTCCTAATCCCACAAGCATGAAACTTCCCTCCAACCACAGACAACATAGGATCATTAGGAGCCAAATCAACATTGAGCTGACCTGAATACACAACAGAACCAACAGAAATCTCTTCTTCAAGATCAAGACTTGTACCCCAACATACAACCCTGGAATGCACACCTTCCAAAATCCCACAAACATGAAAACCTCCAGCTGCAATTGCTCTAAATCTCAACTCTTTAGGCACTAATCCAATCACATTACTACTAGTCTGATCACCCCAGCAGAAAACACTCCTATTCTGAGCAAACAACCCACAGTTAAACTCAGAGCCAGCAGAAATGGACTGGATCTGCCCCTCAAAATCATGGCTTTTCGTCATGTTATAGCCCCAGCAATCAACTAGAGAAGTATTCCTCATCTTCCCCATTAAGGGTTTTCTTAATCCACACAAATGGTGGTCGCCGGCGCTGATTTCTAAGTACTCTGCATTTCTTGAACTTTTCAGAGAAACGCCCATTGGAATGAACCTAGAATTCCCCCAACAAAAGGGCTGATTTGAATCTATTAAAAGCCCACAAACGAATCCGTCTCCAGCCGTTAGGCCGAGGAAATGGAGATGATCCGGCGTTGCATGAATTATAACAGAATTTGAGCCGTAGCAAGTGGCTAAATGAGAGCCGTCGGATTTCAAGCCACAGAAGACCGGTCCGCTCTCGCCGTACGATATGGCGATTGACGACATTGAGCCCAAGCTCGAAACCTTGAAGCACAAAGAAGTGAAGAGCAGAAAAAAGATTGCATTTTGATCGAGAGAAAAGATGGGATCTTTACATGAAGGCAGACGCCTCATTTCTTCCAGAAGCTTCCAGAACTGGTTTTTCTTCTTTTTTGAGAGTGAAGCTCGGAGAAGAGTGGCGGAGGGAGGGTGGTGAAGTTGGCTTGAGGTGCTTCGTTGTGCGTTGTGGGTGAGAGAGAGGAGAGGGAAAGTGAGCTGGTGGAAGCATTTAATATATATCTAACGGTTGATATTAGTAGGAGCGATGATCTGACGGCCTGTACTTGTCTTTAAGTATTAAAGCGGATGCATGTGCCGCTGGATGTCGCGCTCACATTTAATGCTCCCTTTGTGGCTTCATCTAACTAAAATCGTTATTTAGGACTCATTATTTTATATTTTATTATTATTATTATCAAGAAATTGAATTGTCAGTTACCTAAATAAGTAATATATGTTGTGTTTGAATTTTGCGTGGCCCACCTGATATAAATTTAATACTACTATATGCAATACAATATGTTCGAATTAGAAGAGTTTGATATCATTTTTCACTGCGTAAATATTGACGGATTTAAGGAGGTGCGTTTTGATTACCTCTTTCAAATTTATGTTTATCCAATTTTTTGTGTATAGTATTATCATAATGATTAATGATAAATTCAGTGTTTAGAAACCTAATCCCACTTTTTAATTAACTGCGGCATAAATGTTACAAACTGTCACTTTCTACCAACAATTAGCTTCCTAATATGCCATCATTCATAATCATGCTCAACTTAATCTATTATTGTATATAGAGCCAAAAGTCCAACTATATTATATATTTGTTTCTTAATTAAATCTAGGTATATTGTTAATTACACTAATAAGTCTAATATAGTATTTCAATTAATTGCTAACAATTGCGGATCACATCAATACATTATTTACCTGTCATGTATATAGTTCTAGGAATATATCATATACTCTCCCTCATATTATAAGCATTCTCATTTTCTATTGTATTGTCCATTAAAAGTGACTCCTTTTTTTAGTTTTTTTTTTAAAAAATGAAAATTTTCTTAATTTATGCACCCAAAAGAAAAATATTACTTATAATGAGACTGAAAGAGTTTCTTTCATGGGACGAAGCATCACATAATAGTATAATAATATGTTTGTATTGATTTGGTTGAAGGGTGGGGTTCTCGGGATTTTGGGACGACTTTTGTGGTTAGATTTGTGATTAAACCAACTGCTACGATACAAAATAATGCTACTTTCCAAGATCAAATCACTATCTTGATTATTATTAATATAAAATTAAATCAACTGTTTTTCATGTGAGCCCATGCATAGTTTATCGTTCAATTTGGAAACTTCGATTCGAGTATAAAGCATAAAATCGAGCGCCACAAGATTTAGATTTCAGAGTTACAGTTAAATTTCAATAAAGTAATATTCATTAATATAATAACTTTACTTAAATAATTGTTTTTTATTGTCTAAATTTAAAATTAGACTAAAATAATAATCTCATTTATACCTTTTTCAGCTTTAAAATTATTATTTTAAAGATATTTAACCATAATTAGTAAAATTAGAGGATTTTATGACATAAATAGATACTAATTGAAAAATAAATTGAAGTTTACAAGCACAAAAATAAGTCTTTTGTGCTTATAGTAGAAAAAAAAATTGGACATTACTTGATAAATATCCAGATTTATAAAAACAAAAAATTTGGTTAATTTTCATTGTTTTGTACATAGTTCTTATTTATGCGTATGTTCTTGGGGGAGGAAATATGTGTGTTTAGCTAAACTAAACTAAACATGCATTTAATTGAAGTAGAAAAAATAGATTAATTATGGAAAGGAAATTAAATGAAACAAAAACTTGCAGAGAACAAAAGAAAAAAAAATTCACTTTCTTTTCGAACAAATCTCTCATCTTGAACTTAAAACCAAGAATATTTTTTATCAATTTCTTTGAAAAATAGATTTACAACAGTTCAATTTACACATCACTAGTTGCACCGTGAACTCGAGGTGACGGTCTCCGTCTTGTGTTCCTACAGATTCAAGAAAGTGAAAGTCGCAAACTTGTAAGCGCTTTAAATTTTAATTAATATAAGTTTAATCAAAATCGTTGAAAGATGATAGATTGAGAGATGGGGCGTGGGATCTCAGTGTCGGTTCAGCCCAAGAATGTGTTGATTTTCTTGACGGCGTTACTTCTCATGTATCTCGTCTATTCCTTCTCTAAACCGGTAAGACTTTCTACTGTTAGTGCCAATTTCTCCTTAATTTCTTATGCTTTCAAGATTCTTGCTTCATGGGATTTCTTCGATTTGTTCTATGTTTCTTGGATCTTTCTGATATGGGATTTGAAGTCTTAGTGGAATTAAGATTGTGATTCTTGAGTTAATTTTGGGAAGAAACTGGAAATCTTGATTCTTGAAACATTAAGCAACTGGTCAAGATTTCACCTTTCTTTGGCTTTAGTTTGGATATATGTATCATAACTGAGGATAAAGGTGATTGAGATTAATGTTTGGTAAATCTAGTTTTTGATCTAATAATAAACAAGATAGTGTAGGTAGTACTTATAACTAGACATGATAATTGGGTATATCGTTTGTGTTGATATGATGTGCATAATCTCATTGCACCTTGATCTCAACTGTTTAGACGTTTATACCTTTAATATGATTGTTTCGAAATCTCGATAAAGCATGGCGTTAATTAATTTCATGATAATTTGCTGTGCATTTTGTCATTCGGTATTTGTACCTTGAACTGAGCCTTTTTGGAAGTGCAAGAGATGGATTGATGTTCAAGTACTGTGGTGTGCCTCGAGTCGTTGTACCTTGAAGACGATTCGTTCATATTCTTGATAGAAAGTAGTGCCATAGACTAATCTTATAAGAATCTTTTGCTTTCTGTTGCTGGAGGTTTACTACGTGAAATTAGAGAATGGTGCTATAGACTAATTTAGTTTCGATGGCTTTCTGTCGGTACACTTTGTGCTAGTTGAGCTGTACGGTTTATGTGGTAGAACTAATGAATTCCCCCCTAAAAAGTAAGTCTTCAGCCTACGTATGGATCATGATACCGTGGCTTGTTATTTGTTAATGCACACAATACGTTTTGTTTTTCATGTGGAAGCTCAAACGTAACGTTGTAAACACTCTTATGATAGATTATTCACTTGTTGAATTGCTATTGTTTTTGGCCTTTTTTTCAAGTGTTGGTTCTGTATTTCCAGGCGAAAGAGGAAGTGGAAGACGTATATGAAATCACCCATAGAGTGTTTTTGGATGTCGACATAGATAAGCAGCGAATAGGTATGTCTTGAGGATTACACCCAAAATTTGATTATGCATATTCTCTTCTCCAAGAAACATAAGATCAAGTAGTCAGAAACTCAAGGGTGTCGAGAAAAGGGTCGACTCTAGCGGACTATGATCTGCTATTGGAAATTAAGACAAACATCCTGGGAACACTATTTGATCCTTTCTCTATTTAATAAATATACTAGGGATGATTCTTTAGGTGATAAGCCTACCAAATCATGAATCTTCCGAATGGATGTGAAACGTGAAGTTGTAGATATGTGGTAATGAAAACTAGTCAAATAGAGGGTTCATGTTCTCAGTGTAGTATTTTGCTCTATTTCTTTTTCATTCTAATTTCATATTTTGCTTCTCAACATCCACAGGGAGAATTATTATTGGATTATACGGTGATGTCGTGCCAAAGACCGTGGGTAATATATCGCCTTTCTTCATGAATTTCTACATATTCCCTTTTGGATCAACTGTTTTGTTCCTAAACCAGTACTACATTTTTCTATGCAGAGAATTTCAGGGCATTGTGTACAGGTACCACAAAGATGTCTCACTACTCAACTTTGTCGACGATTTTAGTTTTCTTGCGTCTCTTGCTTTTGTTAAAGACAATATTTTTCTCTGAACAGGGGAGAATGGAAAAGCTGCTAACGGAAAACTCCTCCACTACAAGGGAACCCCATTTCATCGTATCATACCGGGATTCATGATACAAGGCGGGGACATCGTGTCTGGAGATGGGAAAGGCAACCAATCTATATACGGTGGCACATTCCGTGATGAGAATTTCAAACTAAAGCACTCCCATGCAGGTCTGCACCGATCTTCTTATCAACTCATATAAACGCCTCAAACTCATGCAAACGAGCTCATTCATTTCTTGATCCGATATTTGCAGGCATTGTGGCCATGGTGAACTCGGGCCCCGACTCCAACGGATCCCAGTTTTTCATCACAACGGTCAAGGCTTACTGGTAACTATATATTCCACTTACATAGATTCATATCTTCTGTTTTGATTTGAAATGAAGAAAAAGAAAGGAAGGGAAAATAGTAGTACTAGTTATTATCTTGAAATCCAACTCTAAAAGATCAAAATCAATTAAATCAGAGCCATAAAAGCCATAGTAAATATTAAGTAAGACAATGAGAAAGTGTTCTAGACCCCTTGTTAGAAATCTAAATGGATCATATCCCTTGTTACTTTTTCTTGGAAAATTGGGCAGGCTGGATGGAGAGCATGTCGTTTTAGGAAGAGTGATAGACGGGATGGACGCGGTGTATGCTATAGAGGGCGGGGCAGGAACCTACAGCGGGAAGCCGAGGAAGAAGGTAATTATTTCGGATTCTGGTGAAATACCAAAGAGCAACTGGGAAGAAGACAGCAGAACTACTTCAGTAACATAACTACTTTCCCACATCGAACTGATTTCATAATGACTTTTGCCTTTTCTTACAATATTTATACTCATAGAGTTATTGGATTTAGTTGTTTTCTTGTTGCTTTCTAGCATCTCAATCTTGTATTTTCATTGAAGTATAGAACGGTGTATGTAACTAAAAATGAAGAATGCAAATAAGTATTCTGGATTTCTAGTGCGGTCGTGTCTCTTTCAATACAAGGTTTTGATAGAAATAGGAAGAAAGAATAGATTTTGTAATGATGTGGGATTGAGATTATCCACTACTACACAAAGAGGATTGGTTTGGAGTGTGAACAAGCAAAGATGAGTGCTTCCATAAGAAAGAAGTTGAAGATTTGCAGCTAAGATTTGGCCCTAGCCACGTGGTTTTCCCTTATCTCTTCTTTAGGGCCATCATGGAACATTCGTGTTCTCGGGATATAAATAAGTCAAACTTACATGTAAATAAGTCAAACTTACTTCTTTTTTTTTTTATTCATACATTCGGTTGTGCAAACCACACAGGATGTGACAACAAATCACATAGCGGCCTTGATGGGAATTGAACTCAGGACCTATCGGTCCCGGACCACCCACCTTAACCGCTACGTCATCTCATGGGAACATAAATCAAACTTACTTGTTAAGAAGTTTGTTAGACCAAATGAAGATGAGATGCCAAAGTGTCCGAATAGTCCAACCGAGTAGGTCAACCTCATTTTATATATAAATACATATACTATTAGATGTTAGGTTCGAATATATTTTTAATAAGAAAAAAGTCAAGTAGTGGGTGATAAAAATATACAGCAGAGAATCGGGCTTTTCAGTCCAAAACCCAATTGACCCATCGAACCATCGAGTCGGGTTAATTAGGTCCGGTTTATTTTGACTCTCTAACTCAGTTGAAATTATAGAGTGAAGGGGGTCACTTATTGGATTGAGTTATTCTAATTTGTAAGATTAAGATGTAAATGAATTTGTTTAGTGGTGGACTTGAAACGAAGGGGAACCAACGCACATAACATGTCTCCTCATCATGTACCTCACTCCTCACTGGATAGATGGACATTCTTAGAATTTAGTGTTTGTAATCTCTAAAATTTCTTGATTCTCTCTTTGTTAATATATTAAAAAACCCTCTTGCAGATCTCCATACAAAGAAGTCTTAATTCTAAAAATAGAAATATATAATTAAAAAAAATAAAAATAAAACACGAGATTGAAATATTATCTATGTAAGAATATCTCATTTGCACGGGAATTTATGATGCTACTACCTACATTCTTTGAGCACTTATATGGGAAAACTCGAGATTGGGATTTGCAAGGCTAACGTGGAATGTATACTTACTAAAAAAAATTATCTTTGTCCGTTTTGCTTAGGCGGTAAGAAAATGTTGAGAGGCTGAAAGAGATAGAGAATTACAATTTTTGATCCCAAGATGGGACCATTGTATACCTCCCACATCTTTACTCTGCATGTAACTTAAAAGAATATATGATCAATCAACCCTCAAGATTTTAATTCATTTTTATACAGTTATGACATGTAGTTGATGATTAGTCAGGACTCTCAATCAATTGGATAATACATAATTTCAATTTTCTCTTCACATAGTCTCAATTTAAAAAAACATAAAAAATAGATAAAACTTAACTAGTCAAAAAATCAAACGGTATATACTGCATCCCTAAACACCATTTTTTAAATGAATATTCCTAAAAAAGGAGATACTTTTAATTAGATGAGGGAATATTTATTATGGTTTAATTGTAAAAAGAGGGCAAGATTAGTGGTTATTTCATAGTCAAATCTTATATAAACCTCATAAACTACTCTCCTCCTTACTCACTTATCACTCATTTCTTTGCTAGTGAAAAATTAACCTCCCATCGAAATTGTAACCACTCTTTCATGGCGATGGCTTTCAAGATGGTATTATACTCTCATCTCTCTCTCTCTCTCTCTCTCCCGGCTCCCCCTTTCTCTCATTAAGAATGTGTATATATATGTAGGCAATAACAGGAATGTGGGTAACAGAAGAATGCAAGAATTCGTTCATGGAAATGAAATGGAAGAAGGTCCACCGATACATAGTGTTCAAGATTGACGAGAGCTCAAAGCTGCTTACCGTCGACAAAGTCGGCGGCCCGGGCGAATGCTACGAGGATATGGCGGCGGCGCTGCCGGAGGACGACTGCCGTTACGCCGTCTTCGATTTCGACTTCGTCACCGTCGACAATTGCCACAAGAGCAAGATCTTCTTCATTGCATGGTCCATCCCCTTAATTCAATATATACGATTCTCTTTAGATCGTAAGACGAGGAAAATCGACAGCTGTAATAAACTTTTTATATTGTTTTGTGATTTCTTTTAGGGCACCAAATGCTTCGAGAACAAGGGCGAAAATGTTGTATGCAACATCAAAGGATGGACTGAGGAGAGCGCTGGAGGGCATCCACTATGAAGTTCAAGCAACTGATCCAACTGAGATGGGATTTGATGTCATTAAGGATAGAGTCAAATAATTATACATCCTAATTTCGTAATTAGGCTAAACCGGTGGTCTAATCACTTTTCTTAGTTTAATCTAATAACTCCACTTACTTTGCTAGAGTCGTTAAGATCAACTCGATCTGTAATATGGTATTGTATTCTAATTCCGCACATGAATCACATGGAGAGTATGTGAAGAAATAAAATACGAGGTTAGAAAATACGGTGGGAGTAATAGGAAATACTACTCGTTGTATATCATCTTTTTGAAGATGAGGAGCAATTGTACTTTGTACTGTCCTAATCAACTGATTAGTAATAATTAACCCTTTTTTGTGCTGAGTCTCTTTTTCCTTTGGTGATGTGAGTGGTACCAACTTATTTTTGTCGTAGTTATTTATTTTATTTATGTAGTGTAATTGATTTATGTTTAGGTGCTCAATTATCATGACCTCGATGTTTCCAATTATACACATTCTTAACATAAAATTGATGGAATCTAATAAAACTTCCTTGATTTTGTTCATGCTCTTGCGTCTTGCCAATACATGGGCTGATCCAAGACGGACAGGACCGGTAGGTGAAGCCTCCGCTCCTTAAATATGGATAATTTTATTTATTTTCTAAATTTTTTGAGTATGTAGATTTCGTCATTTTAGTATGTGACCTGTATCCGGCCTACTTCTAGGTCGAAAATAAGAATTATTTACCCGAGAAAAAGGATATATTTTCCTCAAAAAATAAATTGAAAAAATAACTTTAAAAAAGACAAGAGTCATAATGAACTAGGGGTATATACCAAAAAAAAAAACTACCTTCATACCATTGTTTGTGGCCATTTCCTTTTCAGTACGGGAATCAAGAGAATTGATGATAAAGTAGCAGAGAAGAGAATACGATAAATTATAAAAGAGAAGATAAGTGAAATAATGAGAGATTAGGAGAGAAGATAAGTAAGATAATGGAGTAAATGATAAAATAAAAAAGATGTGATAATAAAGTAGAAGGTTAAAAATGTTAAAGCAGGAGAGATAAGATAATTATTTGGCAAATTCAAAAGTGAGATATCCCGATCAAAAAAAGTGGCCATTTTAACAGGACGGAAGTAGTAAAATATGACTAGGGTGCTGCTATAGTGCCATAGCAATAAAAACAATAATGCATGAACTAATGGGCCCGAATATGTAGGCCTTAATACGTCAAACCCATATATTTTGGAGAGTAGGCTAATGCATAATGTTGTCCACTGAAATTTGCTTGTGGGTAAGGCCCATCATTTGCGACTATTATCCACGATTATATGAGTATATATATGATTTTATTAAAATGAGCTTCCTTTAAAGTTACAAATTTATTCGGTTTGATGATACCCCAAGCTACTCTCTAATTTCTCTATAAAAATAAAAATTACAAGCCGCATTTAAATGTCAGAATCTCAAAAAGATTTTTAAGACCCAATGTGATACTCTATCTGTACTATTAAGTTTGTCTCATTTGTTTTCAGAACGTTTATTAAGGAGAACTGAAAGTTATATATAAATGAAGAGATCGAACCAAAGAAAAGTTGACAATTATGTATAAATAAATTGGTATTTTTAGAATGGATCAAGATGAATTGAACAATTTCGAAATAAAAGCGGTAAGGGAAAGAGTATTACATTTAACATTGATACTGTCAAATGCAAAATTCCTTGGTCCACGTAAGATTGAGAGTCACATGTCATGGCGCTCATTTAATATCATCACATCATTATTCCAGTTCATTGCACAACTATGAATATTACTTATTTAATACACGGACACGGTTTCTTAATTGATTGGTGTATTTTGTTATTTTAGGTAAAATTATTTTATCATTTTTATGAACCTTTAGCGCAAATTGTTTCTTGATTGGGTAATGTAGAAAGACCGCAGAATTGCGTGATTGCTCGCAAATAATTAAGAATGCCATATATATTTCACATGTTAATATTATTGAAGAGTTCCGCAATGGTATATGTACATATATGTGACATCTAATCGATCGAACTTAATTGGTTTATATCATCGTCTATGTTAATTAAATTGATTAATTAAATATATAAAATATCATTTGAAGTGACATCAGCGGCCGTAATTAATTTTAATAATTCAGTGAGTGATTGAAAACGAAACTAATTTTGAACAAATTGAATTAAATTTGAAAATTGATTTCTCAAATTGAAAAATAAAGAATTCAACTAACCACCAAAGCAAAATCTTTAAGTCGACATATTTTGGAATATAGTACTTTATTTAATAACAACTTAAATAGTAGCCACATAAAATATAAATAAAATTATTTCTTTAATGAAGTAATGAAAATAAATTTTAAAAAATCTTCTTCATAAAGATCACCTGGCCCATCATCAATTTCACAAATGCACGCGTGGCACTGCGTGATTGGTGGGCCACTGAATGATCTACTATTTTTTGGCCAGAAGATCGGGGTTGGATTAACGGTGTTTTTCTCTTTGATAAGACAAATTATTTTTCTTTTTAAAATTATATTCTTATTTTCAAGAACAATTGAATTTTACAAGTTCAATATTACTGTACTAATAATATAACTACGTCGTTCGATAAGGAAATTGAAATGTAGTTCCGATTTAATTTCTTATTAGAGAATTTACGCTAAATGGTGTGGTATGATCCAATTTTTGTTTGGAAACATAATTTTTTTTATTAAACATAATGAAAAGATAAATACACTAAAAAAATGAGTATTTACATTATAAATTCATTGAGATTCCAACATGATTCAATTGGATTTATATGCAGGTAACTTTTTGTGGATTTTTAGTTGATCGAAATGCATAAAATACTTGAAAGATTGTTTTTTTTAATATCTTTTTTTTAGTTAGTTTTGTATTTTCGGTTATTTAAAATTGGTAATTTTGCCTATTTATTAATTCTCCAAATTTCGGCAAAGACTCCTTAAAAGAATAGGTACAAAATCACATGTCTCAAAAATCCTATCACAATAACGTCCCACAAGTTAAAAATCTAAATAATTATGGTATAATTTTATAATTTGTATAATAAGCATTTAGATGCTTACTTATAAAGACAACATTAGCACAGGATTTATATGATTTCATCCCAAAAGAATAGAAAGCAAAAGAGACGAGTAATTATTTGCCGCCTCGTCCGCAGCAATATTTGCTCCTCTCCTCGACGTGACAAAAATCATGCTCCCTTGCCCCACAAATTTTTAATTAAATATTAGTATTATATTTTAAAATTATGATTAACGGCTACTATCATTGATTAATTAAATTAAGGAATTTAGATTTCAGACAACGATTCTCCTTCTCTCCTATATCTCTCACTAGTAACCACTCTGCACTTCTCTCTCTAGAACAATGGCTTCCTTTCGTCTCAAGCTCTTCCTTTTACTAGTTCTAGCTACTCAAATCTCTGCCGATCGGACGGCGAAAACTTACATAATCAGAATAGACGGCTCATCCAAACCGTCTATTTTCCCCACTCACTACCACTGGTACACCGCCGAGTTCACTGAACCAGCTACCATTCTGCACGTGTACGACACCGTTTTTCACGGTTTCTCCGCTGTGCTAACGCCCTATCAAGCTGCTTCGGTACTCAAACACCCATCAATCCTCGCCGCATTCGAAGACCACCGCCATGAGCTCCATACTACGCGCTCGCCGCAGTTCCTCGGCCTCCGAAACCAGAGGGGATTATGGTCGGAGTCTGACTACGGCTCCGACGTTATAATTGGTGTTTTTGATACAGGAATTTGGCCGGAGCGGCGGAGTTTCTCCGATCTGAATCTCGGTCCGGTGCCGAGTCGATGGAGAGGAACGTGCGAGACTGGTGTGAGGTTCAGTGTGAGAAATTGCAACAGGAAAATCGTCGGCGCTAGGTATTTTGATAAAGGACATCAAGCGGCGTCTGGATTTGGGGGATTTCTCGGCGGAATCAACGAGACGGTCGAGTTCAAGTCGCCGAGAGATGCCGACGGACACGGCACCCATACCGCCTCCACGGCGGCCGGGAGGTACACTTTCAAGGCGAGTATGGAGGGTTACGCCGCCGGAATCGCGAAAGGCGTGGCGCCGAAGGCGCGATTGGCGGTTTACAAAGTGTGCTGGAAGAATGCAGGCTGCTTTGATTCTGATATTCTCGCAGCGTTCGACGCGGCCGTGAACGACGGCGTCGATGTAATTTCCATCTCCATCGGCGGCGGAGAAGGCATTTCCTCTCCTTACTATCTCGATCCAATTGCAATTGGAGCCTACGGCGCCGTTTCGAGGGGGATATTCGTCTCTTCCTCAGCTGGAAACGACGGCCCCAGCGGGATGTCGGTGACTAACCTAGCCCCTTGGCTCACCACCGTCGGCGCCGGAACAATCGACCGCGATTTTCCCGCCGACGTGATTCTCAGCGACGGAAGGACATTCTCCGGCGTCTCTCTCTACTCCGGCGAGCCATTGAACGGCAAGATGCATCCACTAATCTACCCTGGTAAATCCGGTATCCTTTCCGCTTCACTTTGTATGGAAAATTCACTCGATCCGAACGAGGTTAGAGGCAAAATCGTCATTTGCGACCGCGGCAGCAATCCACGTGTCGCGAAGGGATTGGTTGTCAAAAAGGCCGGCGGCGTCGGAATGATCCTCGCCAACGGAGTTTCCAACGGCGAGGGTTTAGTCGGCGACGCTCACTTGATTCCGACTTGCGCCGTCGGCTCATCTGAGGGCGACGAAATCAAATCCATTTTATCGTCTAATCCATCTGCATCTGCCACAATTACTTTCAAGGGAACGGTGATCGGAATCAAGCCGGCGCCGGTTGTAGCCTCATTTTCGGCCCGCGGGCCAAACGGTTTGAACCCGGAGATTCTGAAGCCCGATTTAATCGCACCCGGAGTTAACATCTTAGCCGCTTGGACCGACGCAGTCGGTCCAACCGGACTGGACTCCGACACTCGTTGGTCGGAGTTCAATATCTTATCCGGAACCTCCATGGCTTGCCCTCATGTGAGCGGCGCAGCCGCTCTGCTAAAATCCGCCCACCCTGATTGGAGTCCGGCTGCAATTAGGTCTGCCATTATGACAACTGCAAGTTTGAGTGATAACTCGTTTGATCCAATGCTGGATGAATCAAGTAAAAAGCATGCAACTCCTTATGATTTCGGTGCTGGTCATTTGAATCTTGATCTGGCTATGGATCCGGGACTCGTATACGATTTGACAAACGACGATTACGTGAGTTTCATGTGTGCGATTGAGTACGGCCCGAAGACAATCCAGGTGATCACGCGATCACCTGTGAATTGTCCGATGAGGAAGCCGATGACTGAGAATTTCAACTACCCATCCATCTCGGCCTTGTTTCTGAGTGGGGCGAGTGGGGTTTCGAGTAAGACGCTCTTTAGGATGGTTACGAATGTGGGGGAGACGAATAGTGTGTATAGGGTGAAAGTCGAGGCACCGAAGGGAGTGATGGTGAGTGTGAAGCCTGGGGAATTGGTGTTTTCTGAGGGATTGAGGAAACTTGGGTATTATGTTACTTTAAGTGTGGATAGTAAGAATCTGGTGTTGGATGATTCTGGTGCTGTTTTTGGGGCTATTTCTTGGATGGATGGGAAGCATGTGGTGAGGAGCCCTATTGTGGTTGCTCAGATTTCACCTTTGTGAGATCATACACTTCTTGATCTTGGGATTTCACCATAGCAAGAAATCCGTTAGGTCTGCGATCTATGCTCGAAATGGGAGGTTGTAGCATAGCTAGGTGGATCATGGATGAATATATGATGGGGTGTGATGGGGGAGAAGGAAAATGCTTGTTAGTGTGTTTGTTTAAGGTGTGCTTGTAATTTTTTTTAAGTAACCGTTTGTGTTGAATATGTGTGATGAATTAGAGATGATGATGTTTTGTGGTCATCTTATGTTTTTGGAGTCGCACACAATTATGTGTAAGAATAGAGTAGTTCTTGCATTAGTTGGTTGAGATGGATTGTCTGTCTATATATGCTGTTTCTGCAGACAGAATGTTTATCCCTTGCTGTTTAATCTGTGAAAATATACAGATTTTTAAGCTCACGTCTTATTACATTCTAGGATTCTTGGCTGACTTGCAAGTGTTCTAAGCTCTGTTCACTAGTTTAACCCTTTTTGCCAATAATGACATTACTAAACAAATAAATAAAGAGAATCACTGCGTGATTGATGGGTCATGATATTGACATATTGTGTAACATTAGTAACTTTTTATAACTTTACCTACCATAAATGATGTCCAGATTGTCACGTTAGTAACTTTATATAACTTTACCTACCATAAATGGTGTCCATGCTCACGATTATGTACTTTATATAACTTTACCTACCATAAATGTTCTCCATGCTTATGATTATGTCACGCTAGCAGCTCTATATAACTTTACCTACAAAAATATTGTCCGTGCTTAAAATATTTGCCCATTCTACTTTACAATAATTATATACAATTCTAGAAATAGAAAATTAAGTATTGGGTGCTGGCTGCGTAAGTAGAAGTGCCATTTGTTTGTAGGGATGAGCATAATCTCATCATTACCATCAATTTATCGATTATCGATAGTAATTTTTATTATCGGTAATAGTAGCACATAGCAAGCGGTAAACGGTAAGAATTTTGGTATTCCACAATGTTTAGTACCTATTTGGGATTCCACAATGTTTAGTATGGTAACCTATCATCTCTATTATACGGATATTTCAGAAAACTTTAATACGTTATGTCAGATACGTGTCAGACACTCTGACACGACACGACGCTATAATTATCATGTCATATATATTGTTAAGTATATAGTGTATCTAGTCCACATGGGATGGCGTAGCGGTTAAGGTGGGTGGCACCGGGACCGATAAGTCCTGGGTTCAATTCCCACCAAGACCGCTATGTGATTTGTCTGTCACCCTTTAAGGGTGGTTGAACCCTCCTGTGTGGTTTGCAGGTTACTGCACAAGGAGTACCCAGTGCGCACCGAATGTAGCGGTTGCGGGTTCCATGAATTAAAAAAAAAAAAGTATATAGTGTATCTAATTCTAATGAAAATATAAAATTGATTTATTTTACACTTCAAACGTGTTCAATAGTGTCGTGTCTTTAATTTTTTAAAAACATCGTGTTCCGTGTTCATATCGTGTCGTATCTTGTATTACGTACTCCCTCCGTCCCATTAGTAGTGTCCCATTTTCCTAAAATGGACGTCCCATTACAAGTGTCCCATTTCCTTTTTTGGAAAATAATTACTCCCCTAATTAAAATTTTATTAACACTAAAAACTAATCTATCTTACTACCCTACCCCCCTCTCCCCTCATTAGTCTCGTTTTCTCTCTCTCAAACGAAAACCCTATCTTTCGCCGCCGCCTCTCTTTCTTCCTCCCTCCCAAGATCTCATCGCTATGATGAATTTCTTGGTCTTCAGTCCTCGTTTACCTCCGTTTGGCCCCTATCATCCCCTCGATTATCCATATTTTGATTCCGATCTTGGTGACTGGGTCGACGAAGTTGAAGATTTTTGTTGTGATGGGGCAGATGGAGTCGCCGACTCTCTGCCTTACACCTCTTCCAACTCCGAAACAGTGGACTACAGTCGCCAAATCGAGGAGCAAACACTCCTCACCGAGAGTGAGGCAGTAGATTTGGGCGCCGACTCAATACCTTTCGACCCTTCGATCTCCAAAGTCGTCGAATGGTCACTGATAATGGAGGAAAAAGCCATCAATCTGAGCGATGAAACCCCTTCTCGCGTCCCTGAGACAGTGTTCTCCGCCTATTCGAGCTCAAATCTCGGCGATGGTGGATTTACCGACAGCGAGGGGCCAGATCTTGGGGGCGATGAGGGAGCGATGGGGCTTAGGGTGCCATTAGATTCAACAACAGACATGATGTTGCGGATCTTATGTTATCCGCATTGGGTTAGATCTAAACCTTTCTATTTCTGTCCCTTTTTTGTGTTTCTTGTATGTGGTTGGAGCATGCATTGTGGCTACGGTTTAATTCAAAGGCCTTGAAATGATAATATCTTACTCGCACTAGAAAACATATCAATGATCTGATTGCTTCAATGAGATATGTATTTGTGTCCCTTTTTTGTGTTTCTTGTATTTGATGGTTGCTATTGATTGTATTTGATGGTTGCTATTGACTGTATTTGATTGTTGTTGACTGTCTTGAGCAGTATGTTGGCTACGGTTTAATGTTGTCCCTATTATATTTTTGCTTGACTGTCTTCAGCAGCCTACAAAATACTGTATGATCAGTCCAAGTCATGTACACATACAGCCTACAAAATACTATGCATCTACTGTATGATGCATCTACTATACTATGCATCTACTATACTATGCATCTATACAAAATATACAGCCATCAAATATACTATGCATCTATACAAAATAGTCTTGTATAATCAGTCCAAGTCATGTACACATACTGTCTTCTGTCCAGTCTTGTATGATCAATCCAAGTCTGTTCTCAATAACCTCTATCTCTGCAATACTTCCATTTTCACCCATGTAATTCAAAGTCTCTTTCACCAACTGCACAGGCACTTCCAAATCCACTGGAAGTGCATCTTGTCTTATTAAAGAGTCCTTCTTCATGTGAGGGATTCTATAACAGTTTTGACCTCTAAATCGCATGATCTCCATCATGCAACCTTGGAGATTAAGAAACACTTTATTCAGGGTTGTAGGAGATAATTCCTCAAAAGAATTTATCACAGCATTGACTAATTGCTCAACATTTACACAATGATTTTCCACTTGAATGCTTTGAATAGCTCTAAACCACCCCAAATCATTCACATTCGTGTCTGGGGAGTTGGGTGGTTGATTGACTATTCTAATATCAAACCCGTCTGTGCTAGCTGCTGTCCTGAAATCCTCATCACTGTCTCTTATATGAGGTCTCGCATTATCTTGTTGTATGAAGATTTGTTTGCTTGACTGTCTTGGCCACTTTGCTTTTATGGCTGGTATAATCTGAAATTAAACACATCACATTACATTACATGTCTGTTAAATGTTATGGTATAATCTGAAATTAAACACATTACTGCATATATGTTCTGCACTGTAAACTGTCTTAAATGTTCTGCACTGTAAACTGCATATATGTTCTGCACTGTAAACTGTAAACTGTAAACTGTTAACTGTAAACTGTAAAATGTCTTAAATGTTCCTGCACTGTAAACTGTCTTAAATGTTCTGCACTGTCTCTCATTACATGCATCAAAAAACTGAACTGCATATAAAAACTAAATTGCTTACACATTACCATTATTACATTGCATAAATATTTGAGTACATCTACAAACCTGGGTGATCAAGCATTCCTTTATAACCTCCTTTGTGATTGATTCGATAGGCTTCATCTCTAAGGTGCCTTTAGGTCTGTTTTTGCTTTTTTCGAGGTCTTGCCACTTGTTGTGTGAAGGGGAAAATCCCAATCTTTCCATCAAAGAGCACACTTCCATCAGGGTTAAATAATGGTCTGCAAACAGCGCACATAAACATCACCTTGGTGATGAATTTTTTGTTTCTACATGTCCGATGAGGCTCTGCTTCTCCGGGTGTTAGATAGAATCGATGGGAGGCTCTAGTGATATAAAACCACTTCTCATCGATGTGTATGGTATTATGCATGCTTTTAAACTTAATCATGTTTAGAACTCTGTCAAATTCTAGAGCTTCAATAGAAAACCGTAGTCTTAGTAATTTGTTTGGAGCAGTTAGGCTAGGTTGTATTGCACTAGTGTGAGATTTGATCAGGCCTTTACTTACCCAACGCCCAACCGTGCTCCTGCTGCAATTAATTCCAGTAGCAAGCTTCCTTATTGTTGCTCTTTTGCGTAATTCCAAGCTCTCAATTAACTCGATGTTGATATGCACTCTTTTCTTCCTTGGAACATTGGCTTTCTTCCCACATAAATATATTACTTGCCCGCTTTCTTGTTGTTTCTTTGCTGCAGCCCATTGCCGATTGACGGTGCGTCGATCGACCATATATTTCGTAGCCAAGAAAGGGACTGTGCCCCTCAATGGCTTACCCTTACGGCTGTTCTGGAGGATGTATTGGACCATGCTGTTCCGCTCTTCGTTTGTCAGATTTCGATATTTTGGTGGCATATTTCTGTTGCTTTTTAGTGTGTTTTGGTTTGTAAACACTTGAATGTATTTATAAGTGTATCTACTGACTTTAAAACTTGAATTTTAGGCCTGTTATGGAGGGATTCTTATTGTGCCGAATCTCATTTTGGAGGGAATGTTTTAGCAAGCTCATGTACTCATTTTGGAGGGAATGTTTTAGCAATTGTATTTACTGTGCCGAAACTCATTTTGGAGGGAATCTCCATTTATATAGCTGCAGACTGAATATTGTTATTACTGTACATCTCATTTTATATAGCTTCCAATTATTTTATTGCTTTTTCATATAACAAAAATGGAGAATAAATTAATAAAAAAAAAATTATATAGCTTCCAATTACTTATGGGGAAAGCAGAAACTTGAAGTTAATTCAAGTATTTTAATCCATGTGGGCCATTGCACTATATTTAAAACAACTTTCTTAACAACCATGTCGAAAAGTTTTGGGACACTACTATCGGGACGGAGGGAGTATTACGTATCTAAAAGTAATGCGCAATATCATTAGTTAAATTTATCAGTAACCAAAAGTAATGCGCAATATCATAAAATACTTATTTTATTTTGTATTTATGAAAAATGAAAATCTGAAATTATAGTGTTTTCCCATTTACCTTTTAATAATAATCTATAACCCTCTGTTCATCGCCTGTTTGAATCTTGAAGTTTGTTATCCATAGTTTTGATTGATGTTATATTACTTAGCTTAGATTTTAGTTCAGATGATTTATTTGGAAAGTTTAATATAGTACTATAAAGTGAGATTTTAGTTGGGATGCGATAATAATTTTTTTTTTGTTATCGCGAAATTATGTCAGAGAAATGTAAATGTGTTATAAACTAAATAGAATGAGAGAATAATAAAGAGAAAGAGAAAATAGATGTATATTATTATGAGGGTGGAGACCTCTATTTATAGAGTACAAGATGGGCTCATGGGCTTTTAGGGTTTACATGGTCATCACAATATATGGTAAGTATATAAAATATATTTACAACACTCCCCCTTGATTGACCATTCCTAAAAGAAATCGTCGCCTCGTTAAAACCTTGCCGAGAAAAACCCATTGGGATAAAAACTGGTCGAAGGAAAAAGAGTACAGCTGCTCCACCTCAATATAGTCATTCTTGATCCTTGAGTCGGCGTATATCGATCTTGTGTATCAACTTCTTGAATGTTGTCGTTGGTAATGCCTTTGTAAAAGTATCCGCTAGGTTCTCACTTGAGCGAATTTGCTGGATGTTGATGCCGTCACTCCTTTGGAGATCACATGTTGCATTGACTCTTTTATGAATCAATCTCAATGACTCATTTACTCGTGTGTTACATTGGATGCCTCGTTAAAAACCTTGACTAAAAAAAACCTCTGGGGAAAAAACTTAGGAAGGAAAAAATAGTACAACCATTTGACCTTCAGGGTCTTTGACCTTTAGGAGTCAGTCTAATCTTCAGGATTATTTACAATTTGTTACTCCCCCTCAAGATAACAATCTTCAAGGTTATCTTCAAGGTCTACACTAATATGTGCAACACAAGTTTAATTATCAGTATAGATAATAACATGAAATATGTCAATATATCATTACTCTCATAAATAGACCAATACAAGAAAACAGACCTATTGCGACATACGCTCGTGCAATATTAAATGTATGTGTCGTAAAGTTACCACATTTGTGCTTCTAGTGTCATATATTTACTTCATTTGTGCGTCATTTTAAATCTATGTCATATTTTAGTGACACATAAGCGACACTCATGTTTATGTCTCAAAATTGCGACATTTTATTTGCGACACCTCAATAGATAGTCATAAATATGTCACATATTTAGAATAATGTTGCAACAAATATTGTATATTTACATCAATTCTGCATCACCTAAATATTGTGTTGTAGTATAGTGACACGAATGCGACACTCATTTTTATGTCTCAAAATTATGACAATTCATTTGCGACACCTCCAAAAAATGTCATAATTATACCACACATTTTGAATAATGTCGCACTTCAGTCGTATATTTAAGTCAATTATGCGGCTCCTGAATAATGTGTCATATTTTTAGTGATACAAATACAACCTTCATTTTTATGTATCAAGATTACAATAATTTACTTGCGACACTTTAGTTAAAAATCACATTTATATAACATATCTAAAATGAAGTAATGACCAAACTTGATGGAATTAGGAATTGTTTTTCACTTAATCGTTAATGGAGCAGGCAGTGCTAATGATCGAGCAAACGGGAATTCTAAATAGAATACAAAGCAACACTCCCATTCACGTAGTAAGTAATAATTTAGCATAAATAATCGAAACCTCAAACACGAATGAATTAAAAAAAACAAAAAACAAAAGCAGGAGAACAACTACCACCAATATATATATCACTTTCAGTCTCGAGAAACGATTATACGCATTATCCAAAAGCTTTATTCGAAATAAAATAACATACCATTGCAGGAGCTGCAAAGAGAAAAATAGAATCAAAATCAACCTTACTAATGGGCAGAGACACGACGTGAAGAAGGGTGAAAGTAAATAAATTATATTGAAAATTTGCATTGAAAAGTTAAAAAATATATCACTTTAAATAATTCATTCCTTTTTTTTTTGTTTTCAATGAAATTCCTTTTTAATTTTCATTAACGAAATATACATATGGGAGGAAATCATAATCTAGAAATTATATGAAAAAGAAATGTAATTTTTATATAAAATGTAATTTTCAATTTAATTGCGTTGGAAATTGAGAATATTTTAAAGGATTTAAAACGATCGTGGTAGATGAATGACAATTGTAATTACTATAAGATCATAAATCAATTATTCAATAATACCGATGTAAAATCGCCTACAAATTATATTATTAAAATTCAATTATTCTTAATATGTTTTTTAGATATATAGTTTATTTATCAATTAATTTGATAACCACTCTTTGATCATGCACTTATCCAAATTAGTTATATATCAATAATACCTATGTAAAATCGCCTACAAATTATATTATTAAAATTCAATTATTCTTAATATGTTTTTCAGATATATAGTTTATTTATCAATTAATTTGATAACCACTCTTTGATCATGCACTTATCCAAATTAGTTATATATTAACGCTCATTTGGAAAAACAATTTAATTAAGTGATTATGATATAAGTGCTTATGTCATATTGTTTAAATTGATAAGGTGCAAGCGTTTGGATGCACTTCTATATAAGCGCTTAACTAGAAAAAAAATAAAAGAATAATTTAAAAATTTGTTGCGGGATTTGATATGATAATCTATTTTCATAAGCTTTTTTAGCTTATTTCATAAGTTATTCCTATTAGTTTATGAAAATAAGCTAAAAATAGCTTCTTTTTTTTTAATTTCATAAGTTATTCATATTAGTTTATGAAAATAAGCTAAAAATAACTTATTTTTTTAATAAGCTATATCTATAAGCTTTTCCAAACGCGAATACACATGCTTATTTTTTAGAATAAACTGAAAATAAGTTGTTGATAAGCTCTTACAAATGGGTCCTAAGTTGTCCTCTAGTACTTAAATAATTATATTATAAGTTTATGGCTCTCAAAATTAATGCCTAGAGATAACAGAAAAAAGGCAAATTGACAAAAATGGTCCTCAAACTTCGCGTTTTTACAAATTTTGTCCTCAAACATTTTTTTTTGTTTTTTTGACCCTCAACTCCTTGTTTTTGCAATTTTAGTCCTACCGTTAGATTTTCCGTCCATTTTAACGGTAATTCAATTTTAATTTTTAAAAAATAAAAAATGAAAAGGGCGAAATCGAAATTTTAATTTATATGGACCAAAATTGCAAATGAAGAATTATTTGGGACCTATTTAGCAAAATTAGATAGTTTAAGGACTGATTTCACAAATTTTAGATAAATAAGCTAATTGCTTCGTATCGACGAGATTTTGCATTAAATTTTCGATTTTTCATATAACTTTATCGCTTCATATCAAATATAAGCTAACGAAGACTTCGTACCAATATAAACAACATTTAATTCGAAATGCAAAATATATACTGTGAATTAACCATTAAAAAATAAAGCTATTATCACCCATATTTTTTTACTTCAAAATAACAATTTAGAGCATAATATTTACTTCAAAATAACATGAATACGAGGAAAATATGTGTCAGTTCGTAATTTAAGATGAATAATATGTTATAAAAACATTTAATTCGTAATTTGTCATGAATAATAGAATACTAGGAAAATATGTATCAGTTCGTAAATTACATAAAATATTAGTTTTATTTGCAAATACTATAATAAGCCAAAAAAACTACTGCAAACAAGGTTAGTCTCGTATTCACATTCTCTACATAGAACTGCCATGACGAATCCCTAACACCACCACCCGCCATTGAAGGCCATAACCATAAATCACGTCCGCTACCAGCGCGAAGATCAGCTCGGACATTTCCTCGCTTGGATCTACCTCGTCCCCGTGTTCATCAGCTTCGGCAGATTCGTCTCCCACTTCCTCTTCCGCCGCGAGCTCTAGGGAATGTTCTTCGCCGTCGGCCTCCTCCGCAATTCGTCAGCGAGCTCATCAATTACGGATTCACAATTCTCCTCGTATTCTAGTTATTTTGAAGTAAATATTATGCGCTAAATGATTATTTTGAAGTAAAAATTTTGGGTGATAATAACTTTGTTTTTTAATGATTAATTCACAGTATATATTTTGCATTTTGAATTAAATGTTGTTTATATTGGTACGAAATCTTCGTTAGCTTATATTTGATACGAAGCAATAAAGTTATATGAAAAATCGAAAATTTAATGCAAAATCTCGTCGATACGAAGCAATTAGTTTATTTGTCTAAAATTTGTGAAATCAGTCCTTAAACTATTTTATTTTGCTAAATAGGTCCCAAATCATTCTTGATTTGCAATTTTGGTCCATGTAAATAAAAATTCCGATTTTACCCTTTCAATTTTTTATTTTAAAAAAAAATTGAATTAACGGTTAAATTGACGGAAAATCTAACGGTATGACTAAAATCGCAAAAACAAGGAGTTGAGGGTCAAAAAAACAAAAAAAAATGTTTGAGAACAAAATTCGCAAAAACGCAAAGTTTGAGGACTATTTTTCTTTATTATTTATTCTAAATTTGATCAAATACAAGTCGACTCAAATTGTAACGAACAATTTTGTACATATTAAGTGTTTTGTAATTCATAGTAATTTGAACTTCCTCATATGTTATGGATGATGATAGTATTTTATACGAGAATATATATATGTGGGTGTATGGTGTTTGTAATATTCAATATGAGATAATGAATATAGAAAATAAACCCTGCTTATGAAATATAACTTTTTTGAAAATTCAACAACAAATAAAAAAAAAATCTATATAATTAAATATCAATCAAAGTATTAATTTCAAGCCGATTCAATTAATCGACATATATCTTATTATATATTATTTACAAATGTGGCTAATTTTTCAAATATTTAATAATGACTATATTGCAAGTAGTTCTATTTTTTACACACAAATATTATAAAATTAAAACCTCATAGATAAGAATATAAAAAGAATTAAGATTTGTGTAATATCAAACTATATATTGTTTATACGTACTAATAAATCACAAATATTATTTACAAATTATTTTTAATTTCTAATAGATATGAAAATTAAAAAATAAATTAAGATTTTTGTAATACATAAAATTTCGCTTTGAGATAATTCTAAATGTTAGAAGAATATATCAAATTATTGAAGGTAAGTGGAGTACATTTTTTTTGGGAATAATTTATTTTAAAAAATAAGAAATATGCATTATCAATCTAATTTTATTGAATACAATCAAGTTTAATGTAATTGAATATTATCAATGTAGTGTGACTTTTTATATTTATAAGTAACTTGAAATTTTAAAAAATAAGACGTACCAACACAGATGGGTGTCTTTGGATATATAAAAATTTTAAGGTAAAATAATTAACAATATGGTAAATTAAAAGTTAATTGTAGGAATGGAACCTAGGTGTCTTCTAAAATTTAAGCTAAAGGCTTACCGCTGTAATGGAGGCTTAATCGTTATTAATTTGGCTAGAAGTATAATAGGATTGTAAACAATAAGATTCATACCAATTTGGACAGAGGCCCGTCCCTCTTTCAAGTATTCTGAAGCGATAATTTGGCTAGAAATGTTGAAATTTTCAGAACCCTAACAATTAATTCCCGCTACCCCTCCCGCTAAATTTCTTCTACAACTGCTACTTTGTTTCCTATCTTTTCGGAAAATATCTCCACGACTCAGAATGTGGTCAATTAATTTCTCAATATCTCATATTTTTCCTCAAAGCAGTACGTTTGTTTATAGTTCTTGGCAAATATCCTGCTGCCAGAAGATAGGTGAAGCGCATTCTGGTAAGATCTATACTCAATCTTGTAAGATCTCCGAAGATATCTGAAGTGAATTGTGAACCTTCAAATTTTGAAATTTAGCTTTCTTGTTGAACATTTGAATTATCGATTTTGTTCTGATATTAGAGCTTACTTGCTGCCAAAGATACATGAATTGCAGTGCGAACCTTCATGTTTCGAAATTTAGTATCTCACTGAACACTTGAAATTATCGATTTTGTTCAATTTTGTGTAAATTTTAATAGATGCATAGGTTTTTTGGTAAATTTTAATAGATGCAAAGGCTTATGTGTGCTGAATAATTCATTGCTTTAAAAGTAGTTGTGGTGATTTACTCTGTACCAAGATAATGTGAAAAGTCCTTGGTTGATTTCTCATGCGTTTATCCATGATAAACTACATATCGAGTCTAATGCTGCAACCATTCAATGTTCACAGAGTGATTTCTTTTTTGTTTTGGATTTATTAATTATTATGCAACTTGCAAAATCATGCACGGTTTGTGGTGGGGATGGGAAGGTGATTAATGTATGGATGTACATTGAAATGTATTCTTTTTGTAATGCCTCAAGTGATGAAATTCGTATGGAGTTAATTGCTTTCTCCTGCATATTGGGTTGAGTGGCCTTAGTAGTCAACAATGCCATTAAACGAAATTGGACTCCTCTTTCTTTTCTTGTATCTTTTGCTCCCCTGTTTTTCGGTTTGCTCTTCTTGTATTTCATTTTTCCTTCCAGGTGAAAGTCTTTTCAAGTATTGGTGATTGATAGGTTGAAGATGATTAATATGGTTACATACGTACATCTGCCCACCTTTTTTGTCTACTGTACTTGTATTTGATTTCTTTTAAAAGTGTCTTTTTCCTCCATAAGTAGTCCTCCATAATTATGATCACCAACATGTCGTTTTGCTATCCTTGTATATTTTTTTCTTTTCTTTTTTGGTAATAGATGCATAGGCTTTTTGGTAAATTTTATAGACCTTAACAAGGGAATACTTTCACCTAGAAGGAAAAATCATAAGATTTGATCATGTTATTCTTCTGTATATGGGTTTGTATCTCTAAATATATTCTTATGTTTGCATGTTTTAGTTTAATATTTAATGGAGCTATATGATGATTATGTTTGTTGTAAAATTATTAATTTTTGTAGCCTCATGGCACCAGTACATAAGAAATGCCGATGTCGAATTGGATCAATGCCTGACGCCGTAGATGAAGATACTCGAATTCAAAATAACAAGGATAGTAATTCTGACTTGGATGCATCATTATCTGATACCAGTACGAGGAACTCTGCTACTTCTATATCCTCATCCGACAATAGTGACCATGATCAGACACAAGATAATTCTGATGATGCTAATGACCAACGTAACTTTATATTTATTTTTTATTTATTGCATTGTAATTGCATTCAATATATTTTTCTGATAATAAGATCATATAAAATAATTAACTGTTACAGTTACAAGGGGACCTGCAAAGATGGGTTTTGAATGGGGCACTGGAAAGGTCATGCAGTTGGAACTAAATGCTACCAATCACGTTGTCGGAAGCAATGCAGTTTTTTTTCATCCCAACTAGGAATCTTAGCAAAAGATGGCAACAAATTACCGTTTTCTTATACAGACTGGAGGGCAGTCCCTAATACACAAAAGGATCTTGTCTGGGTTGAAGTGAAGGTATTATGCTCATTACAATTTAATTTAATTTTCTACTTTTCTTATTTTCTATTACCATCATCACTTTCACCTTGTACTACACACATCATTTAACTGAGCACTATTTATCATTCATTTTTCATTAATTAACTTTACAAATTGGCTATATCTTTTTTGAGCTATATCTTGGTTGTGTTGTTATGTCTATTGGTTTGGGTGAAAAGGGCTGTCGGAGATGGAGAGGCGGAGGCAGCAGCAGGTAGCTGCTGCCATGATTTAATTTGTATTTCCTACCCTGTTTTTTTGTAGTTTCTGGACAATACATTTTTATTGCAAATCTGCTGCTTTCCGTCAATCAAAACCCATCGTATTAAATACCATTAGAAAGTTTATTTTGTTGGCTTTCTAATGTCAACTTAACTTTGTAAATTGGAGTTCATACTCGGAAGCTATAGTTCATACAATTTAAGGTGGCTGCTGCCATGGTTTGGATGTTGTTATCTGTGTTTTCTGTTTTCGTTTATAGCAGAGCAATGACTTTGAGCTCGATTTCTGATTGTTTCTGTTACTTAAAAACTATCAAGTTACATACCGTTGAAAAGCTCAAATAGTTGGCTTTCCAATTTTTTGAACTGGGTGCCAGACAGGTTTAGCGCAGTTTGAGTCGTGATTTATCAATTCACACCTTATGTGAAGTAAGTTCATGACTGATATGGAAAATTTATTGTGTATAAAATATTTTGTTGTGATATTGTTTGCACTTGCTGTATTAATCTTATTTTTAGATTTTCTACATTTATGATCTTTAAGATGATTTTGATATAGTTTTGAGTTTTGTGATTTTTGTGTTTTGTAAATAGACTCTTTTAAAGGAGTTGAAAGAAAAGTTGCTTGAAGACTTACGATATGATATTGATGCTAATAATGAGATATACAAAGATATTATTGGAAAGAAAGCACCGGGGTGTTTACACAGTAGTGTTGCTGCAAAGAATGTGATTTTCACCTCTCGAGAAGAATTTGATAAAGTTGTGCAGGATAAATCCAACGACATAGTGGCTGGTATTCGAAAGGTCTTTGAAGTTGAAATGTCGAAATTCAAAGATCACTATTCCTCACAAATGGAGATGCTTCAAGCTCGACTTCTCACATTAGAGGAACATAACATAAATGTAAGTCAACAATATTAACTCCATTTACATTATATAATATGTTAAAACTCATCTTTTTATTATAATATGAAAGGTAACGGGATCTTCTAGTTCTCTACGCATACAAGCTCTCAATAGTGGATCATCATCTAAAGGATTTATGAACATGAACTTGGAGAACTTAAGAGAAGCAAACGGAACACCCGAGGTAAATCATCAAAACTTGAATAGCATTTCAAAATATATTAACATTTAGCATTTTAATTATATTATCTTTGATTAATTTATTAGATGAGAAAAGAGATGAACAACTCAGATGAGAACATTATGAACATACATTTAGATGGTGCTCATCTCCAGGTATTGTTATTGATTGTAACTTTTAATAAATATATAAATTTATAAGCGTGAAATATAATTTATTTTGTGGAATTTGTATAGGAACAAAGGAGAAGTGCAAAAAGGAAAACCTTAAGCAAGAGAAAATGATGTTGAATATCTTCATGCTGCATTTATATATTTTGATATTTAATGTTAGATTTTAAATTTTATCCTAGAACTTTACATTTGATATACATATTTTTAATGATTGATAGACTTCTTTTATTCATATGATATATATTGTGTTGATTTTGATAAATTCTTCAATGTGGAATTATTTTATTGATAGAACAATAAATTATCTTAATTAAATGACGCAAATCTTGTAAGATAATAATAAAGTGATGCAGAAGGTGTTGTATTTTTTACGACTTTTATTTTTTTTTTACAACATATAAATTATGTGGGAATACTATGCAACATTTTAACTATGATGTCACATGTGTCGCAAACGATTACATTACATTAAATATAATGTCACAAATTACAAAATAAAAATGCGATGTAAAAAGTATTGTATATTTCGCGACACTTAACAAAAGATTTTATAACAAAAGTTATTGTCACAATAATACACGACACTTGAATATGATGCTACAAGTGTTGTGAAATTTTGCGTCATATTATTTCAATGTCACAAGCTACCGTCGCAAAATACTATGCATCATTTCAACTAATGTCACATTTAGTGTCACAAATAAACATGCATCACTAAAACTAATGACGAGTAGTGTGTGGTGAAAGGTATGCGACAATTAGTTAAGTGAAGCATAAAGTGTCGTATACATTGCGTCATTATGAAATAATAATGTCGTAAATTTACATCATCACTTTTTGCGACACAATCCAACATGACACAGAAAATGTCGCAAATTAGCTTTTGCGACATATAAAAAAGTTTTAGCGACATATTTTACATGTCACTAAATGTCTGTTTTCTTGTAGTGAATATCATATTTGTCTCGAAAATAACAAAGGATGGTCAATACCATTTCAAATTCTCCAATTGCACATAATTAAGGAACTTCTGGTCCTCATCTTTGTTATCTTCTATAGGTCTAAATGAGTCTCTATCCACTTTAAGGGATTGAATCAACCATTAGATAGGCATGTGGATGCAATACAATAAATCTCTTTAAAGACCTTTCAGGTAGGTCTACTAGCGTAACTCCATCAGGAAGATGCTCGATCTACAGGTCGAGACAATTATTAGTTCAACCCAAGTATGTTGATTCGAACTCCGTCTTTAGGCATGAGTTGATTTCATCAAATACTTTTGTACATAATAATTCACATATCCTCTTCAACAAATTCATCCTCTTCAACAGGAATTTGGAGTGATGTGTTATAATTTTGTATTCCGCGGACTTCTTATCTCTTAGCACCAATAAATCTCTCACGCTTCTGGCGCTAATGAGAATCAATTGATTTATATTTTCTATGAGGAACTTCAGTTCGTTCATGGTGCATATACAACAAGTATATGAGATTTTAATCACTCCTTTTGTACTAAATAATTTGATAAACTTCTGGTTCATAGTGCGTGAATCTAAATAATTAATCCAACGAGATATTTGCGGCATTTAATTTTTATATTTCATATCTCCCCCTAATGCCGACAAGGATGTGAGTTGGATATTAAAATCAACATATCAATGAATAAAATAATCCATAATGATTTGCTCTATGTAAGTCATTATGACGGAGTATACATATAAGTATTATGCTCTTCAGGAGTTTTAATCAAATTCAAGTCATCATTTATGTACCCTTTTGTCAAGGAATTCTCGTCGTTATGATTATATCATATACGGCTGTACTATTTCAGCCCTTATAATGACTTTTACAGTCTAATTGAAAATATCTTTTTTGACTTACATGCTTTGAGCAAGTTAAATCCTTCAGGGATCTTCATATATATGTCACTATCTAGTGAATCATATTGATAGATATTTACTACATCTATAAGGCGCATAGCAAGCCTTTTGTGACATAAGTTGATTAAGCAAATATAATGGCGTCTATTATAGGAGAGTACAGAATTAATTCCCGGTCTATGAGAGAAAAATTGTGTTACGAGTATTGCCCTATAACTCGTAAATTTTTCATTTCTCTATGTAACAAAGACACATTTATATCCTTCGGGGATATACTTTCCGGATTTTGGAACTACAGGTCCAAATATTTCCGACTTTCTAGGGAATATTAATTCACCTTATATGACTTCGTTTTTCTTTGGCCAATTATTTCAATCTTGACAATCTCTTATAGATCGTCATTGAGGATCCTCTTTTTCATTTCAAGAGTCATATTAAAAGGCGAAAAAAATGTCGTGCGTCCACGACGATATTTGATCTCTCCAATATTTTGAGATCTCAGTATTTTTAGACGCTTGTAGTTCTTCAGGAACTTCATTTGATTGATTAATCATTTTCGTCATTGTTTGGTTCATATGTTGTGCCCCTTTTCTTAGACACAAAGTTTCTTTTAGAACCAATTGGTCGACCATATTTTTGACGAACTTTTAATGCATTTGCTGTCATTTATACTTGTCCTTCAGGGACATGAAATCTTGTTGGGGTTATTTGCAGCAAATGTATGACATTGTCACTTATTTTATATACATACTAAAGCATCAAGAAGTTGATTCGCAATCTTTTGCAAGTGAGTCTTTTGACTTCTTGTTCACATTGATTACTTCTGGAATCCAAATGTGACTAGTTTGTTCTTGTGCTTTTTGTTGGATGTAGATTTCCCATTGATTACTTCAGGAATCCCAATGTGACATATGTTCCAACTAATGTTGGAAATGTTATTTCGTCATAATAACTATCTTAATGTGAGACGCGTTTTTATACGTACAAAACTCATTTTGAGGAGGACATGAGCAACTAAATATTTAATCTCAATCCCAAAGTCATATAATATTAAGTCCTCTTCAAGAGGAACTTAGAGTTTAATAAACTCACTAGCTTTATCAAGATAAATCTGCTTGAAGGAATTGAGCTCATTGTTTTTGAACTTGCAGTCTAACAAGTTCTAGATTTCTTCTAGAAATCGAACATTCATGGAAATTAAGAGATTCTTCAGGATCTCTCTGCAGCGCCCATATGAATTTTCAATTATGTTGCGCATCAAAGTTGCTAGCAGATGTCCAAACTTATCATGTCAAAGCATAGAGCTCTTTTGAACTTCCGGTTCATGACATGTTTTATCTCACTTATTTTTATGAATGTGTAATACATTCAATGTGGTAGTGTGATAACTTTTCTTTTGTTAGCTTCTGGCTAAATGCAAAATAATCACTACCTTCTTATATAATTTCAATATGGTATCCATTGTAATGGATATCCTTCAAAGTTAGTAAGTTTCTTCTAGACTTACTAGAGTAAAGGGCAAACTCAAATAGTTGATTTCATATTGATAAAATGACACATGCTCTTCTGAAGCCTTCAATAATTTCGATGCACTAAATTTGAAAATCTTGCAATTTATGATGCATATACTCGTATCGAGTTTTAGGGAGGACAATCAATTATATCTTTAAGCAATCCTATTAGGATGCTTCATTTCTATTGTCTCTCTCATGCCCTCTTATTGACAGATGAACATCGATATCAAGATTTCATTAATGTCAACAAGACATAAATATTGTTTTTCATTCAGGAATAACATATATCATCGAAAGTACGAGTTACACTTTAAGAGCATTTAATATTCTTCTAAAATATAAAATGATGCTACTTCAGGAGCAAAAGTTGAGGCATTTCCACAAACATGTGATAGTCATATTAATATCACAGTATGATCATTCTTCAGGAATGTAATTGTGCTACTTCCAGAGCAACAACTTAATTTTATTCACGATAAGTGAAATCAATAAATTATGAATTTTGAGATCTACCGGATCTCACATCTATTCTTGAAAATAAATTAATTCACAATAGGATGTTGGAAATGCAATTGTCAAGCATAGAGTTGCTTTTGCTACTACTCCATGTAATTAGGTAATATTTTAAATATACATTGTTCTTTAGGAACATGTAATATTATTCAAGAATATTAATTGTGCTACTTCAGGAGCAACAATTAAAGTATTGATATTGTGGTATATGATTTCCAAATGACAAAGTTTAGTTGTTCCGAGAACATCTAGAGTTAATTGTGCTACTTCGAGAGTAACAATTAGAATTTGGACATATAGCATTTGTCAAAATCAAGAGTTTGAATCGTTCTTCAAGAACATATAGTATTCTTTAGGAATACAAATTGTGCTACTTCAGAAGCAACAATTTTAGTCTATATTAAACTTCTTAAGGCGAAAGACTAGTATTTTTGAGAAACTCAATTGCTCTTTAGAAACATAAAGTGTTCTTTGGGGATATCAATTGTGCTACTTCGGGAGTATAACAATTCAAGAACCAAGATTCGCCCAATTGCTCTTTAGGAACATATAATGTTCTTTGGGATATAAATTGTGCTACTTCGGGAGCAACAATAATAATTCAAGAACCAAGATTCGCCCATCAATAAGACATATTATATGAATTGTTCATCAAAAGTACATAATATTCTTCAGGAATATTAATTGTGTGCTGCTTCAGGAGCACCAAATTAAGATTGTATGTATATATAAATATAAATATTATACACTATGCAGGAGAAGAAAAAAACTGAGGTATATAGTAAATACATAGATAATATTAATAACTCTTTAAGAGTCTATAATATTCTTCAAGAATATTAACTTGTGCTACTTCTGGAGCAACAATTAAATTAAATCATTTCAATAAATAAATTCAATTGCTCTTTAAGAGCTTGTGATATTCTTCAGGAATATGGATTGTGCTACTTCAGGAGCAACAATCTAAATTCAACATAAATAAATAAATAAAAGTGTATGTAAAATAAATGCTCTTTAAGAGCATGTAATATTCTTCGGGAATATTGATTGTGCTACTTCTGGAGCAACAATTTAAGTTAAAAATATATTTTGGAATTGCTCTTCGTCAAGTGCTCGCAATATTCTTCAGGAATATTGATTATTGTGCTATTACTGGAGCAACAATGAAATAATATAATAAAGAGTAATCAATAGAAATTAAATCGCAATTGAATATATTCTATAATCGTCAATTGATGTGTCGCCGCACATAACAAAAATATTGAATTCAACCAATTATTTTATTGAAAGCAAGGAAATAAATTGCATGCGTGAGAAGTGCTTATTACTTTACTTAATTATTTTATTTGATTACCTTTCGAAGATCAAACGAGAGATGATGATTAAATAAAAATTATACCTTCAATCATGATGATTTTCTCCCTTTTGGAGTAGAATAATTTTTTTTTCGTGCTTGCCTCCCTTTCTTGTTTTGGGATTCATTCCAACAATTCTTCTCCCATATATGTGCTTCGTACCTTCAGTAGTCAAAAAGATGATTTTCGGAATTCGGCCATCAATATCTTCTTTTTGGATAAGAGCTTTCGTGCTGATAACGTGTTATAAACTAAATAGAATGAGAGAATAATAAAGAGAAAGAGAAAATAGATGTATATTATTATGAGGGTGGAGGCACTCTATTTATGGTAGCAGATGAGTACGGCCACGCTTTAGGGTTTACATGATCATCACAATATATGGTAAGTATATAAAATATATTTACAACAAAATGTAAGTATTGCAAAGAAAAATCATTATTACCAACAACGGTAATCATACTTTCAAGTACGATAAAAAAATTGTTTATCATTCATGAATAATATTATAATCGATAACAAGATTTTTTTTACCATTACCAGCAGTCATCTATATATAAGATATATATTTTTCAAACACCTCAAAAACTGACCTGCTTCCACATGCGACAAAAACCGCTTCCCTTCCCATTCCAGCCACCGTAAATACCACATAGACAACCCACCGTCACAACCCACCACCTCCTTCTCCTGCTTCAAACTTCGCGCCGTCCCCCACCATCTCTGTCTCCTGCTTCAATCTCCCCGCCGCTCCCGGCGCCGCCAATACCCCGAATTCAATCATTTCAGTCGCCATTGAATACAAAATAGTTTTCGTCTCTTTAAACGCTTCTTGTGAACTGTGATTATTAATTTTATTCCGACAATCGATTTAAGGTTTGTTTCTCGTCCTTGATTTCTCTATTCCGGTAAATTTGCCGTTGAATTCTGCAGCTGGTTCGTCGCGATCATGGGCGTACAAGAATCGGCGGTGATTGGATCGGATTTCGTCTGATTTGCTCAGGGTTTCGGAATTTAGGGGTTTTCGATTACGCTACCTGTTTACTCGGATAGGTTTGGATTGATTTTGCATTGCAATGTCATATTTGGATGAAGAGCGAGAATCATAGATTTTGATTCAATCAGAATGCCGATTCTATTGATTTGGTTCGAGATTCCTTTCCCACTCCTCACCGCCCTATCTTGGACTCCACCGAAGATTGTTTAGAGGCATACAAAAATTAACCTCCCCCCACTCCTCACCCAGATTCACCATACTACCGCCCTCCTCACCGCCCTCTGTTCTCCCTTGCAGAAACCTTCACCTCGGATTCTGTTCAATTTGCACCGCTTCTGACATCAAGCAATTGATGCGCTTAAATTCGTTGTTGATTTCTTCATAAAAGTATTCTAATTAGCAGTGATTCACAACTGGCTTGCGCGACAGAAAGTAGGCGTCTGCAGAAGTTGCGGATTAGTACGAGAGGAGGAGGGTTTTTTTTTCAGTATGGAAGATTATCGGATGAATTAAGAACAGGTATGTACCTTCGAGCACTGAATCTTCGTGGACTCCTTTGTATGCCCAGTCGCATGCTGCTTTGATGCCTTCAGATGCATATCTATGTTGGAAATAAGTTTATTTAGTATTAATTTTGTGAACGGGTTTCATAATTCAAACTCAGTTTGATGGAATTCTGCTTCTTTTATGCTTTTTTGAACTAGGGTTTCAAAATTCGAACTCAATTTCATGAAACTCTGCTTCTTTATGCCTTTTGTGAAATGGGTTTTCAAAAATTCAAGCTCACTGTTATGCTTTTTTTTGGAACTAGGAATCAAAATTCAAACTCAAGTTGATGAAACTCTGCTTCTTTTATGCTTTTTATGAACTAGGGTTTGAAAATTCAAACTCAATTTTCATGGAAATTGTACTAATTTTGTGGTTTTATGTGAGATGGGGTTTCAAAAATTCAAACTCAATTTTGGAATGGTACTTTTATGCTTAAACTTACATATCTGGGCAAGTTGTTTTGCTGCAGGCTTCCCGTGCCTTTGCTTGGTTAGACCATGCATTCTGTTGAATTTCAAGAGAAGAGGTTATCATCAGAAGGAAATAAAATGGATAGAAACGGTTCGATTTCGATAAGGTTTGGTTTGCTTACTGTACTGTTCTTTTGAAGTGCCTTAATCAGTTCATCAACTTCAGTATCGTAGGAGTCTTTCTCTTCTGTCTCAATGATGTTGTTATCCCACACCTATATAGGGTTAGGATGAGTAATGTTAATTTCAAGTGAATAAAATGGGATATTGAATATGTAGTAAGGATTAACTCACATGATGAATAACTGATTTCCTCTTGTACCAATGAACATCGATAGTGTTAGCTCCCTTGTCCGAAGTAAATCCGACGTGCAGTGGCTGCATTATCAAAACTTATGTTAATAAGATTATATCTTAATTGATTATATGATTTTGAGCTTGAATATGGGATTAGCAGTTTATCAACCTGATGAATGTCCCCCTTGTAATGTGATAGGAAAAGAAGTGCTTCCGTGAGATTATCTGAGAAATCGTACAGTTTTTCCAAGATTAGATCATCAGATATTAAAGAAAATTAAACCAATTCTTTTTATGAGGTTATAAATTTAGACATATCACATGTATTAGAAGAATCTTTATAGCTGAGAAGCTGAGTGGTGTAATTGTTGATTGCCCCTGCTACGCATCTATCCGCTATTCCATCTTCATCCTTGTAGACCCCTAAACAAGGAGAGAAAATTCTTTATCCATTTAACTATGTAAGATATCAAGAATTCATTTCTTGATTTTCTTGATTTTGTATTTACTTTTGTACTGATAGATGCATCTAGCTCTTCGAATTTATGCTCCGGGTGTATTTGAATTTGATAATTGCGTTTGATTTCTTCTCATACTTGCTTTCACAAGAAAACTGAATGTTGGGTACTTCTTTATCAGCTCCAGGTTGTCTGCACTTATTGGATATTTCTTAGAACGAACCTATAGGACAAAAGGAACTTAACTAAACTAAGGGCATCTGGCTATTAGTGTCTGTTGTTGCTGGAGTCAAGCTAAAAGATTTGCAGGTTCGTTTACTCTTCTGATATGTAATCATTCATTTAGATAAATTGTTCATTTGGCTGTAGAGAGGAGAACATACCTATTTCCATATCTTTATACATTCATTACTGTGTTTCCCTACATCTCTTTGCCTTTTCTTTTTCAGTTTAGAATGTTTTTTTGTTGTGGTTTCTAATTTAATAGTGAAGACTATGAAACATTTCTACAACACCATGTTTTTTATGTTTTTTTTTTTTTTTTTTTTCTTATTGTACTATTTTTTACCATGTTGGAATAATCAATAAAGACATAGCGTCAGTTTGACGCAATAGAGCTCGGTTCGAGTCAACTTCTCCGCTCTGACCACCGTTCTCAAATAAGAGAGTCTGAAACCTCCCTACAAGCGCCGTACCCCTGCTTTTTCTCTGGTTAGACTTTTTCCCTCAATTCACTTCTACTTCATTATTTTCTCTTCTACTTTGTAATTTAATTTCGATGTGCTAAGATGTATACGATGCTCATCTAAAACTGCGTGAACAACTACATCTCAATTTTAATCGAGATATGGAACATATGCATATGATTTTGTTGATGTATTCCACCATAATACACATTAGATCTCAATTATACAAGCGACATTGCGCATCTAAGCATACGAATCGGCGGAATTATGAGTCGGCGGCGATCGTACCGGGGGAAACGGCTGGCGGCGGGCATCGTCTCTACTCCGCTTCTTCTGCTTCACCGATTCGCCGCCGTCCAGGCTGTGGCTGTCGGTTGATTGCTTCTTCCCCTTTTTTGTCGGCGCGGACATATAATACTGCACGTCCCTTCTAAACTTCTTCTCCCTCTTTCCCTTCTGCCGAGGGTTTCGAAATGCGGCTATGGTTTCTCAGACTATCCGGAACATGCTTACCTCTCCAGGTCTGATATTTCTAAACTTCTGAATTGAAAAAGTTGGTGATTTTCAGAGATAATCTCGTAGAACCGAAAAGCAAGAATTGCTTGTATTACACCAAATGATAAATTGGTCAACTGCCGGTACTTTTAGACTTTTCTTTACATAGCTATTTCATTTAGCCATCATTTTCTTAATCTTGCTATTATTGATGGTTACATTGATATTGGAATTGAAACACCTTAAGACTGACCACAGTTTGGTTTGTAATTACCTGAATTGCTTATAAATTATAAGCTAGACTAGAGTCTGTTTACAACTCATAACATTCCCTGGAATATGCAATTTGTTCTCTGTATAATGACTTCTCAATTGAATAGGATAAAAACATATAGATAAAAAGAGAAGCAAACCTGAAAGTTAAACATATTATATCTCGGTTTTGCGCCTGCGTTCCTCCTGCTTTCTATAGGGTACTTTTCTTGCTTTAACAATTTAACTGGCACATAACCAGAGAAATTAATTGATAAATGGACTTCTTTGATGTTCATATGGTTTTACTTTTTCTTCAATCCATGCAGATATGAAGCAGTATTCTATGCTGCCCTTGCTCTTGCACTTATGGCATGGATACTTTTTGAAAATGCTAATCTATACATAAGTCAAACGAGCATTTCTACTGTGGTTGTGGACGATGACCTTGTTCAGGAATGTAGTGATAGATACTTGCAGTTATCTGATATGCGCATTCCATTAACATTTGTGAGTGATAAATTCATTTCCATACAATCTTATTGAACTTTAAACTCGATAGTTTGAGAAAAACCTCCCCCGTCTTGTCTCCATCCTTATGCATGTATGTACTAATTATGCTTTTTTTCTTTTACCTGCTCCGGCCCACTGCTCTTGTTCGTGCAGACATTTTATGTGTCGAGTAATTAGTAATTGATCTCATCATCTTATGCACTGTGTTCCGAAATAGGAGGAGATAACCTAGAGATTAGATATTATTAATTCATCTTTCCAATTCTCTGAGATTTGGACTTAATTCTTTTGTGGTTGTAGATGTTCTTCTTCAACATTGCGTTCTTTGGAACCGGTAACTTTGCAAGTATTGCGAGTTTTGAGATATCTTCTGTTTATCGATTCATCACAATCTTCAGTGTCAGTAGAAGCTAAAAGATTAATTTATAACTGAGTTCAGTTCTTGTTACTGCTTTCATAGTATTTGCTACTTGTTGCAGCCGTTTCTGACGGCGGCCCTTCTCATTTTCAAATTGTTGGTGCCGTTTGTGCTTGCCATGTGAGTATACTTATAGTTCTTTTTCTTCTCTGTCATATATCTACTAACTTACTGAGTTGAAATATGATGTATGCAGATGCACATTCACTGCCATTACCAGATTGCTGAGAGTTCTGCTTTTGGGATGCTATTTTCTGGTCATAATTTGTTCCGATGTCATGACAATTCATTTCTTCTTCCTGGTATGATTTTCGATCCCATTTTGCTTCTCAGACTATATAGTTGTGTTGTTGAATGGATATGGTGGTGGTGGTAACAGGTCCGGAATACAGTAAGCTGGATGGAAATCAGCAACAGCATCAGCCGTTTCGGAATCATGAGCGCTCAAGTGGTCTTTGTTCTTCTGCTCTTTGCAGTTACCAGTATATACACCAAAGACATCCAAATTGGATCCTCAAACCCCTCCTCTCTAAAACAGATGTAATTTCCTTAAACTTGCTTTCTTTGACTTGTAGCTCAGTCTGAAATCATAGTTACATTTTGCACAACTATTAGCAAATTATTTTATCCTAGTTGTACTACCAGGAGATCTCTGCAGTTTTTGACTAATAAATTTTGGTAGGAAGAAGAGATTTGGGAATGGATAATGGATCATGTGTTCGGGCCAGATGCAAAATTATCCTCTTCATAGAGTTTTCTTGCCCCGTATTTGTACTATTTGTATTATTTGTTCCCACGGATCAACATTTGATAAGCCGGATCAGTTGGAGGCGTTGGCCGTCGGGGGAATGAATGTCGCTAGGATTAATATGTGAAAAGAGGAAAATCATTTATATTATTTGATCAAAAATTCCAAAAAATAAAAATAAAAATACAAAAATAGACATTATAATTAATACCAAATCAAAAATTTATATTTTCCTTACGACTTGAATGATTTGGTATGTTTTTAGTTAGTCAGGATTCAATCAATACTAGTAACATATAACGTGTAATATGCCTAGGCAGAAACAGATAGTATCAACTAATCTAAAAACTTGTTGTCTACCAAAGTTCATATATCGTTAGTATATATGTATTAAATGTATATACGTCTTAAACACAAAGTTCCCACTACATACTACTACTGGCATTGTGGTTAAATAACCGTATTCAACATCTCAAAATCAACTCCAACATACTTCATTGGGTTACTAGATTTGGTTGTTCTGTATATTACTAAATAATATCGTAGTATATCAAGCAAATACATTGGACATCAATTTGCACTCAGGGCATGTTCAAAAAACCGTGCGAAGCCGGTTATAAAATGTGCTAGTCCCTATTTATTTGTTGAGAATGATTTGTGTACAACACGATTCAATTTTTAATTTTAACCCGATTTGAATAGGGTTAAAAAATAATTAAATAAATAAAACTAAAATTTCTCACTCGTCTCTGCCTCCATGATCCTCGCGCCTCCGCCTCTCTCCCCTATTTCACCATAGGAAAGGCACCGCACAAGCAATTGGCCACCAAGGTAGTAAGGAAATCAGCTCCGACAACCGGCAGAGTGAAGAAGCCCCACCGTCTCCGCCCCGGAACCGTCGCTCTCCGTGAGATCCACAAGTACTAGAAGTCCACCGAGTTGCTGATCCGCAAGCTTCCGTTCCAGAGGCTTGTGAGGGAGATTGCGCAGGATTTCAAGACGAATCTAAGGTTCCAGAGCTCCCCCGCGGCGGCGCTGCAGTCAGCAGAGGCGTACCTCGTCGGATTTGAAAATTTTGAAGATGTTCGTAGCTGCAAATTGAAGGGATTGCGTGAGATGTGTTCTTTGCTGGAGGTGGAGGCTTCGATTTGAGGTGAATTTGATCTTCGTGGGGTTTAATTGATATCGAATTGCGAGTGGTTGATGTTTGTTCTTGGAATCTTTGCTGAAATTGTTATTTTGATCTATTGATTTTCTTAAAGAATGTGTTTGTCATTGTGGATTATGACATTTTCTACATCTTAAATTCAAATTGCAAATAGGATAACTATTCATTTTTATTCAATTGAAGTTTAATTTATTTTGTTTTGTGTATTGAGATCCTTACGTTTGTTATGGCTTATTGATTAACTAATTTATTGAATTGTCATTCTTGTAATATAAAGTGTCATTTATTTAAAACAACTCATATTTAAAAAATAACACTTTTATTCAAAATAATTGACACTTTTTTTTTATTATGACTGACATGTTCCTTAATTATAATTGACACTTTATTTCACTGTGATTGATACTCTGAGATTAATAACACTTTTTGGTTGTTGCAATTGACTAAAGGTGGCAAAGTAGCGGGTCGGGTCCGCCCAAGCCCGACCCACCAGGCTTTCAGTGATTTGTCGGGTCGGGTTGGTCCCGCCCGAAATTCATTCGGGCCCAAATATCTTAAGCCCAGCTCAGCCCCGGGCTTTCGGGCGGGCAAGCGAGCTTACCTCGAGTTTTTCATATTTTTTATTTTTAAATAAAATTAAGAATCAAAAATTGAAACGAAAACTAAGAAAAATATATTAAAGATAACTTTAATTGCAAATATGAGTCTTAATGTCTTATGATGAGTTGATAACAATTTGAATCTTCATTTGATAATTTTATCACTTCAACTTTTTCTTCATCTACATTTGAAGATTAAAAAAAATTAAAATATAAGTCAATGCAAATGTTTGAATTTGAAGTAAGAAATAAGATATTAAATATCATTACCCCACTTTCAGATTAATTTCCATTTGATGATTAAGTTATTTATTAATATTATATATATATATATATATATATATAATTTCTAACCAACATTATTTTTTTAAGAGAGAAATGAAATCATGCAGCGAAGAGGAACGGTGGTAGTGAATCATAAGACATTAAGATTAATATTTGCAGTTAAAGTTATCTATGAGATTTATATATGAGAAATTTATCCTATGGGCTCTCTGAGTGGGCTTTTTTAGGCCCGAATCCATTTCGGACCTCTATTTTTTAAGCCCAACCCAACCCCGGTATGGGTGCCGAGTGGCCCGTCGGCCCCATTTTGCTTTGCCTGACCCTACAATTGACACATTATAAGAATGTGACATTCTCTTTCGAGACAATTGACACTTTTATTTATTATTGTTGATACTTTGGGTAAATTTTCTGGTTATTTTGATTCATATTTTGTTGTGTGATTACGGGATTAAATTGACATTTTTCTTAGTTATAATTGACATTTTACTTCACCGTGATTGATACTTTGAGATAAATGACACTTTTGTTCATTGCAATTGACACATTATGAAAATGGGACACTCTCATTCGAGACAATTGACACTTTTATTTATTAAGATTGACACTTCGGGTAACATTTATGGTCATTATGCTTCATATTTTATTACGTGATTATCAGATTAAATTGATACTTTTTTAGTTATAATTGACACTTTATTTCACTGTGATTGACACTCTAAGATAAATGACACTTTTTTCTATTACGACTAACACGTTCCGTAATTATAAATGACATTTTACTTCACTGTGATTGATACTCTGAGATGAATAACACTTTTGGTTGTCGCAATTGACACATGAAAATATGATACTCTCATTCGAGACAATTGACAGTTCTAGTTATTACGATTGACACTTTGGATAACATTTCTAGTTATTATGCTTCATATTTTATTATGTGATTACTAGATTAAATTGACACGTTCTTTAATTTTGATTGACACTTTACTTCAGTGTCATTGACACTCTGAGATAAATGACACTTTTGTTCGTTGCAATTAACACTTTTTTAATAAACAAATGACATTTTTTTTTTCGAAAACAATCTCTTTTTTAAAAAAAAAATTGATAGTCAATAAATTATACAAATGTCACTTTATTCAAATACAAATGACACTTTTTTATTATGATTTGATACTTTGAGATAAATAACATATGACACATTTATTCATTACAAATGACACGCATTCCTTTATCAAAAAATCGAAAAAGTAAAAAATAAAAAATAATTTTTTTATTTAGAACAAACAATACTTTTGTTCACAAAACGTCAATCCTTACAAAGAAGGAAAAAACGATTTAAAAAAAAAGATAAAATAAAAAAAATGAAATAATAATATCAGCACAATGTCATGCTGAGTCAACGGATCAAATCGGATCAAATATGGGTCAAACCAAATCAAAATTAGGTAATTGAATTGTGTTTCATGTTTAACATTTTTTTGCCAAAGTAAAAATTTCATTAAAATTGTAATAATGTGCACATAAATTTAGTTTAATATCTGTAAAACTGGCCGAATTCCTAATATTCGATCCCTTTTTATTTTTAAAATACTTAACATGAAATTGATACGTATATAATTAATGTTTATGCGATATCTAGTCTGTCAATTTCTCTCTCTATACTTTATTTACTGATTTTAGATTTCTATGTTGCCGCTATAAAAGGGGGAGAGAAGTCGCGATAAACCCTAATTCTCATTAGTTTAAGTATGAGGCTGTAATTTTGGTACGGAGAGGTTGGGATTCTTAAGGGTGGTTGCCTCTTTCCGTGCTATTCATCGGCCGATGATTTCGATTTTCAAACAAAATTTTGCAACAACCCTTCTGATGCAAGCTGGTGATGATGAAGATGATGATGATTAGCTTATTTCCATTTTCCTTTTTACTGGACCTAAGAGGCTGTGATGATTTTCGAATCTAAAGATCAGATTTTGAGCGAGCCAGTATCTTGGCGTGGCGAGACCGGTTTGTGTGTGAGATGGATTTTGTGAATCTACTCACGCGACTGGTTTTTGCAGCCTTGTCTGGTTTTGCCATTCTTCCATCTGATGAAAAAAGGCGAATCTGAGCCTCCTCTATTAATTATCAAGATCTGCAATTTTCTTCATTTTGTGTATTAATTTTGAACCCTGGAGGAACAGAAACCTTTTTACTAAAGAAAACAGAGTGAGAACTGATAAGTAAATGAAACATTTGCTTGAATTTATTTATTTATTCTTTATTATAATATAAAACTCTACTGACTTGGTCTGATTGTGACTCGCTGTCATGATTTAGATGAAGATGAAAATATTGGTTTAAAAGATTATTGTTAAGAATTGATTTTCTTAATTGAATTGATAATGTTGTGGGGAGATTTGTATGACTCTGTCTATCATGATTTGCATTGCGTTCTTATTATGTTTTTATTGTGAAGTGTGTATTTCTTGCATCAAGTTCTGGGAATTAAGGTTTTTATCTTATCATTGATTTTGCTTGATTAAGATGAAAGCTGCGAAAGCCAAAAGCAGCTTTCTGAATTCTTTTTATCATAAGATCATATATATGGACTAATCTATCTACTTGGCCATGATCTTGTTCTGTGCTATGTACATCGTATATCCTTTGCTCGACATGTGTCATTTGATATGGTTATGATGCTTGTGGAAACAATTCGATCTTTTTATGGCCCTAAACAAGAAACCAGTGAGTCAATTCATCTGATAACATTTGCATGCCTAAAAATGGTCTTTCTTTAGTAGTCAGCTTGTATTTTGTGAATTCTTGTTATCATTTAGAATGTTTCCCTGTTCTCATCATCATCGGAATGTTTGGAGTAGTAGACCTCAGTGTTTATTGCTTTCCACAGTAAATGTAGATTGAATCTTATGTTCTTACAGAGTTTGATCATGTTAGGCATGCTACTTTGAAAGCTATTGTTTCATATTTTGTATCCTCTTTTAGGAAAAAGAATCCTCGACGTGTTCACTTGATGAATATGGAGCTCGTACACTTAACACGCGCATGTGCACGTGCAAAGTTCAGGAAAAGATTGAAGTGAAGCATAACAAGCTCATTTTGATGAATCTTTAGCTCCAAGGCAAAAAAGGATTTTACTATTTTAGTTGATTCTTGATTTTCATCATATTGTCAACTTCCCATTTTTTTTTTTTTTTTTTAATTATTCATGGAACCGCAACCGCTACCTTCGGTGCGCACTGGATAAACCACGCTCCTTATGCAGTAGCCTGCAAATTGCTCAGGAGGGTTCAACCACCCTTAATGTGATAGGGTGATTTGCAAATCACTGGATCTTGGTGGCAAATCACCTAGCGATCTTTGTGTGGCATGAAATAAACCTAGATTTTTCAGAACAGTAATATAACAAGTCATCTGTGTTAGTATAATTTTCTTGGAGATATTATAGGCCCAATGCATGTTTAATTACTTGGGCCCAGTGAGTTTTGCTTAAGCCCAAGTATTAATTCCTGGGTTATGGAAAAAGTAATAAAAGTTTATTTTAAAATTTGGAGGCCTATGTGATAACGGTTCTACAACTGCGACATGTCATTTATATAAAACGTGTGAATATCTGGAATAGTTAGATAAGCTTGTCACAAATTTAAAAAAAAAAAAAAGTTAGTTGAAATTTGGGGAGACGACCGTAACTAGTATAGGTTATGGTATTGGCAAATAAATAGATGTCATGGGCAGAGGAGACAAGCACCAAACGATGACGTTTTCGCTACTTGTTATGGGCTGTTGGGCCCACGGCCCTTACGAAGTTAATAGACATTTTTGATGAATAAGGCCCACCACCTCTCATCATATCTCTCACCAACCTGTCCTGCTTTTGCTATTACGCTCCCTAACATCTTAACTTCTTCACCCAACTATTCTTGTAATTTTTATTTCCTTTTTTCTTTTTTCTTTTTTTTTTTTGGCAAAATGTGAAGAAAGAATTCGAGAATATAAAACGAGCCTCCTATGGATACAAGATTGTCTACCTTTGAGTGCGGTCTGAACTATTGATTTACGTAAATGGAAGTTACCAATTATGAAAACTAGAAATCGATCAATGGTTCAATTTAAGTAGCTCTACATGTTAGACTTTAATAGAAAACTGAAGAGTAATGATATAAAGTGATTGATTTTAGTAGTTCCTCATATATAAAATTATTGATGTGAATTTAAAATTGAAGGAGGTAAATGGAAAGTTTATAATTTATGAATGTAAATATATAATTTTAAGGGGTTAAAGTGAATGATTGTCTAATGGATCTAAAATTTCCACCCTTTCCTATTCCTATTTTAATAAATTTATACAAGTATGTGTGAATTATAAGGTGGATCCTAATACGAGTATGTAATATTGAAAAAACCATTGATTTTCCTTAGTCAAAACGCTAAAATCAATATAACGTAATTTTTTTGATCATTGCCCTAAATGGTCAGATTGAATTTTGGCCAAATTGATCTTCAATTCTAATTTATTGGCCAAATTAATTCTCAAAAAATTAGAATTTGGTAAAATTAGTCATTCTATCAATTTTTTCTATCCATCAACGATTATTCATTTAATTTTTAAAAAATATTAAAATATAATAAAAGTAGTTTTCGAAGATCAATTAAGTCAATATTTTTATGCGAAACTCATTCATCATTTATCATGTAAGTGAGATACCAACTGAACTATATAATGTAGCTGAATACTTTGACAATTTGTTAGGGTGGGGGTGACTTTCTATGATTTGTTAATTGCTTACAACCTTCTATACCATGCTCAAAGTCAACTAGGCTATCTACATGAACTCATACAATCCTTTTCCTTTTGTAGCACTCCAAGAATTTGTGAAATTAGTTAATTTATAAATTGGAGTAGAAGTCAGCTACACTGAAAATGTTTAAATAATTAGAATCCAGAGTTTGTTCACAAACGATAATTGTTTTAAATTGAACCATAAGAATTAGTTTTGTTGATTAAAATCTTAAGCAATTTACACGTAATCATTTTATGATTTATTTATTATTAGCGTGACACTACATTTCGTTGTCAACTTCTATGTGGTTGGTACTCGGAATTAATGCGTGTCAATTTGCTAATTAAATGCATGATTTATTTTTATAGATACAAGTACAAATAATTGATTAATTGGGTTCCCTTTTTGTAAATCCGCAATTTTGAATTAAAAAAATCAATTTCTCAATGTTAAACATTTTTCCTATTTCTATTCTTTCATAACACCTTTTGGTATTTCAACTTTTGATGTTAAAGTATTACTACAATTTTCAAGTATTTTTAATATATTCAGAAAATATCTATATTTTTTATACTTATAGTCAATTTGATATTTTTATTTAAATGTATATATTTTTTTTGACTTTAAATAAAAATAAATTAAAAGTTTCTTATAATAAGTCATTTCGAGAAAAAATCGATTTTAGTCATGTAATGTTGCCCCAAATCGAAATAGGTCCTGTAATGATACCTCAATCGATTTTGGTCCTGTAATTTTACTTTTATCTCCGTTTTTGGTCCTGTTGTCGGAAGGTGATGCTCACACGCCTAACTTCGTCGCCGGACATTTTTTCAGTCACTCACCCGTTGTCATTTTTAGTCCTGTAATGTAGCTTGCAACCAATTTTGGTCCTGTAGTTTAGTTCTAAATCGATTTTGGTCCTGTAATTTAATTGTCAATCAATTTTGGTTCTGTAATTTAACTGTCAATCGATTTTGGTCCTGTAATGTAGTCTTCAATCAATTTCGGTCCTGTAATAAAGAATGTAATAGATTTTGGTCCTATAAATATGATATATATATATATATATATATTTATAGTAATGCAAAATTATCATAGTTATAATAATAAAAAAATACTACATTTTTATATTAATCATATTTTGTTTACTATTTACCTTCTTGATATATATTATGTAAATTATATAATGTCTCGTAAGTAATACAAAAATTATGAAATTCTTTGGTTTTCTCTCTATTTATTTATTCTCTCTATGATGGAACCAATAATTTAGTTATCTCACAACTAATTCTTTAAATTTTTATGAGTCTTCTTTTCACACATGGAATTTGTGTTATTTAGATATTGAGCCCGTGGAGTTTAATTGATTGTTCTACAATTTATTTAAGTTGGCAATTTTCTTTTTTATTATATAAATAAATTATAATGGTACAATTTATGCAAGAAAACCAAAGGCATTTCATAATTTTTGTATTACTTATGAGACATTAAATAATTTACATAATATATATCAAGAAGGTAAATATTAAACAAAATATGACTACTATAATAATGTAGTATTTTTTTATTATTGGAACTATGATAATTTTGCATTACTATAAACAAATAAATATATATCATATTTATAGGACCAAAATTGATTACATTCTTTATTACAGGACCGAAATTAATTGAATACTATATTAGAGGATCAAAATTGATTGAAGACTATATTACATGACCAAAATCGATTGACAGTTAAATTACAAGACCAAAATCGATTTAGAACTAATTTACAGGACCAAAATTGGTTGCAAGCTACATTATAGGACTAAAAGTGAAAACGGGTGACTGACCGGAAAAATGTCCGGCGACGGAGTTAGGCGTGTGAGCATCACCTTCCGACAACAGGACCAAAAACGGCGACAATGTGAAATTATAAGACCAAAATCGATTGAGGCATCATTACAGGACCAATTTCGATTTGAGGCAAGATTACATGATCAAATTCGATTTTTTATCAGCTGGAGTGAGAATGAACAATTACAAGAGTAGAGGGGTAATAAATTAAATCATTGCCGATTAGAAACAGAGACATTGAAGTGGGGCCCAATATGAGGTTGTTGTATAAGGGCCCACTGTTTAACCGATGAGATTATTGAGATGTGATATGCGTCACCACCGGCCTCAACCACAGGAGTTAATGATGTTCCATTAATTACTTCTGAGGCCCCTCATCTTTTCTCTGTTTACAGTTCGGCCCTTATAGTTCATCTTCCTTAACTTTGTTCTTCCTTTTCCTTTGAACCCTCGAATGATTTAAATATTATGCGTGCCGTTGATTGAATGATAATTTGATTCCAATTAAAAGATAAAAATGATTAATTATGCAATTTTGGTCCCAACCCGCCTATATCAATTGTGAACTCATCTATTAGTCTAACACGTGTGGGATAAGAGAATTTCGAAATTACGAATTTTTACAAACTGCATACATATTAAGGATTTATCGAAATTAAGGTTTTTTTTTTAAAATTATATCTTAAAAGTCAATATATTTTAAATTGATAATAACTTGATGAGTTTTGTCTAAAATCTATATCTAATCATTTCACATTCTGGGTGAATGATTTGAATTCTAATCTAATTTCAAGTTGTGAATTTAACAACGATAACTACCCCTCTGTCTTTTTATAAGCGTATTATTTTTCTATGTCTTATTAAAAGTGTTTTCTTTTAAAAAAAACAAACATGTGTGAACAAAAATAAATTAATCAAAAGTCAAACAATATATATCACAAAACATTAGTTCTTAAATTTTCATGTCTTATGAGAGAGTTTAGTTGTTAGAACTACCAAAATAACACAAAAACCATATAATATTCTTAAATTCTTTTAGCACAATTTACAAATTAAGCAAAAGATGTAAAAGCTAGACACAATTTTCAGAAACCTACTAATTGAATTTACACTAATTAGAAAAGCTGCATTATTACAAGATTAATTATTTAAGTGGAAGGGTTGAGTGTAGTACTTTATAATTATAAAGCGGTTTGACCTAATCTTATAACTGATTTCGGTATACCATAAATGAGGTGATATCAAAATCAAACATAAATTAAAAATTGTAATCAAGCCTAAATAGGGCATAATATATAAGATGGCACTAATAGTATAATGTGTGTGGAAAATATTATATTTCATTATTTACAATAAAGTATATATAAATATTGATAGGGTAGGTAGATCACTGCTGAAAACAACAAATATTAAGTCGAAGTTGGTAGAGTCTAGAGAGATGGTGCATTCTAATACATGGACCACACACTCCTTCACACATTTATCTTATTAGTATTAAATTATTTTTTATTTTATGCTAATATTAATTCGGTAATTAATAGATAAAGACTAACAAATTTAGAACTTAATTAAATTATTAATTTATCAATTAAAACATTAAAAATCTGCATTATTTATTAATTTTATTGATCCCGGCCCGATAGGTTAGCCACCTCTTGGTAGGGGTGTAACGGTTCGGTTCGGTTTGAGGCAGTATTTTAGGAACCGAACCAAACATATATAAATGGTTTGGTTTGGTTCGGTTCGATGGGTTTTTCAATATCGAAACCGAACCGAATCGAACCGCTTATAAATGGTTTGGTTCGGTTTGGTTCCTCGGTTCACCTTTTTATTTATTTATATATTTTTTAAATCCTAAACAATGCAAGAATAATAGTTTCTAGGATGTCACTCATTCCGAACTCAAAAGTATAGAGTTGTTACTCCTTTCTCTTCATTTGTATAGATTAGAATTGATCTTAACTTAGATATAATATTTAAATCCAATAATATTCTCATATAAGAAAGACAAATATTAAATAAAAAAAATAAAAAATAGGATATTGGTTCGGTTCGGTTCGAACCGTTCAAAAATTCATGAAACCGCGAACCGAACCGAATGTAAACGGTTTCTAAAAAAATAAACCGAATCAAACCACGAAACCAAACCGAACCGCATTTTTCGGTTTGGTTCAGTTCGGTCCGATCGGTTTCGCGATTCAGAGCGGAACCACTTACACCCTTACCTCTTGGTCTTTCTTTTCTTCTCATCCTCTCACTGCTTATCCGTGGCCTCCTCCCAAATCATTTATATCTTCTGATAAAGAAGACAAATTCGAAAAAAGGGAATCTATTTATAGTAAAAGAGGCAAAATATAAAACAATAAAAAAGAAATTATTGAACTGAAAAAATTGGCTTTATATGAGGTCTTCTATTTCTCCATGTCACATGATTCATCATACAATTCCACATTTGTAAATAAATATACCAATTGCACCCAATTAGATATGGACAATTATAACTTACACATATTTTTAATAATATTCTTCTTCCCTTTATGCAAATAATACCAACTAATAACCGTGAGTTTTTCGAAATCAGACTGAAATTGAGGTATAATCTTGTTTGTCTGTACTACCTCTAAATTAAATATATATATATATATATATATATATATATATATATATTAAAAAGAATAATCAACCCTAGAGTTTAAAACATTTTAAGTCGGTAGCTACCCCAAGTACAAAAATTTATGGGACATCTTTATGAAAATTAACCAACCAACCCTAAGATTTTGAAAAACATGAATTCAAAATATTTATGAATTTTTTTTAAGATCATATACAATAGCGATTACGAGTTTCTACATAACCGAGGGAGCAAGATTTTTTGGGAACAGATATAATTTTTCGCGTAAGAATTTGTTGTCTGCTATAGTATTTGTTAATCATGTAATAATAATCACTTGTACAATATTGAGGAGAATTTTTAGAGAACCCCCTCTAATACTAATACCACCTCTCCCCCTCTCTCTCTCTCTCTTCAAGTTTATGCTCTATGTCATGAATTAATCTTAACCTTAATTCCTAAACATCAAGAAAGGAAAACGAAAACCAAATCCCAGATCAAGTTTTCCGGTGCTAACATGGCGGGCTGATTTTGAGCTCGAGGTTCAAGTCCGGACACATCTCTCTCACCGGAGTACACTCCTTTTCTCTCCTCACCGGAGCTTCGGCATCTTCCTTGGACGAAAAAGAAATTGTATCCGCTTCTCCGGCAGCTGCGCACGGCGGCTCATTGATCGGACGGTGAGTTGTGGGGTCCACTCCCCGGTTGAGAAGCTTCCTTCTTATGTGAGTGTTCCAGTAGTTCTTGATCTCGTTGTCCGTTCTTCCCGGCAATCTCCCCGCTATAAGCGACCACCTTAATTATAATAAAAAATAAAAATAAAAATCATTTAATTATTTCGATATTTGGAATAAAGTATTTGTATATGTATATTAGAAGTTTTAGGGTTTACATACTTGTTGCCGAGGAGGCTGTGGAGTTTGATGATGACTTCGTCTTCGTCTTGCGTGAAGTTGCCGCGCTTGAGGTCGGGGCGGAGGTAGTTGATCCAGCGGAGGCGGCAGCTCTTGCCGCAGCGGAGGAGGCCGGCGGCTTTGGGGAGCGACCGCCAGCAGCCCTCGCCGTGGGCGCGGATGTAGGCGATTAACCGATCGTCTTCTTCCTTAGTCCACGCGCCTTTGTTAGTGTGGGCCTTCTCGCAGCAGGGAGATCGTCCCATTTTTCTTGATTTTCAGACAAACCTTGGACTAAATCAAGAAACCCTTTTCTTATAGTTTAAATATGTAGCTTCTTTTAGTGTGCATTGGCCCTTTTTGTTAGGATGGATTTGGGTGGAATTGACTATGGCTTGTGTGGTTCTTGAATCTTGAACAAGAAGGCCAAACAGACCTTCATGGACTTGATGGGGAGGTCTATATATATATGGATATGGATGCATAGAGATATATAGATACAGGATGTTGACTCTAGTTGGATTCTTGCAAGTATGGGATTCACTATGAAACTGTATAATTTACGTCAATATTGTTAATTGGGATTAGAAAAGGAAATGAAATATAAATTTAGGTGAAAGGGACAAAAAGTATAGGTGAGATTTCACGTAGGTGTAAAGTAAACTCTAAAAGCAAGAAAATGTGTAGTATAGTAGTGCTCCCTTCACTTTGTTCTTTTGTGATGATATAGCAAATAAGGTGTTTAGTACGTATGTGGTTGAGGGTCATGTAATTAAAAATCATCAACATCGAGTTAGTCACTTATGGTTAGTCAAGAGTGGTTAGTCTCTTCTGTGTGGCTTGCAGGCTCGTGTCAGAAATATAGTTTACTCAGTTTGCATTTCAATAGTGGATGAAGGTTATCTTCGTTACAAAAATAGTAAAAAATAAAACTTTTAACAAATATTTTAAGATGATTTAACAATTTAGGTGGTGATGTATTTGAACCCAACAAACGAAAATAAATATGCACCTCAAATAGCGACCACAAGTTCTCTCTATTATAAAAAAAAAAACTATCCGAACCAACTATTATTTAATAATTCATCTAACAATCACAACATAAATTTGGTAGTATTTGTTATTTAATGGGTGTGTGGGAGAGAGAGATCCATTTGTGTAATTTCATTTGTTAATTTTCTACCAATCAATCTTTTCTCCTAGTACCTGTCCTCCTCCAAAAATGGCTCCACCATTGATGTTGAATAACGGTACCCTTAGTGATATGATTTTAGTTCCACACGAACATTATCATACAAAACCAAAAAACAAATTTAAAACATAAAATAAATTCGTACTCTTACTAATCAACATGTTACACCACATATTCTCAATTACAATAACAAGAATAATCCATACTGATTGGACAATAGATAATAGCTAGATACAATAAGAAGTGAAAGGAACTTGTAACCTGACCCTCAACGAACTCAAATCATTTAATAGTTTGCCCCATCATTTTCCCACCTCCATTAAACTTGGATTGGAACTTGTCATACCAATTATTTTAGGGTTGGTCCGATTCTTAATTTGTGGGGTTGCTCCAAATTCCTAATTCCTCATAATCACACACTCACACGTAGTAATCCCATCGATGCATTTAGGGAAGATGGTGTAAGATGAAAAACTCCCTTGGCTCATATTCATTTTTCGGCTCCTCCGTTCAAAATAACTCATACTTAAAATGCTACTCTACTACACCGCTTACACAATACATTCAACTTTTTTTATTATCGTGCCGAAAAGATTTGAACTACTAATATCCAAACGAATAAAGTACTCCCTGTATCCCACCATTATTGTCTTTTCTAATCGAATTATTCCGTTATTACTTTCCAGTTTCCTAATATGGCCCCTCCTCACTCCTTTCTTTGCAAAAGTTTCTCTCACTCCATTCTACTCCGAACTCAAAAATTGATAATTTTTTATCTTTTAAAGACTTAAGATTATTGTTTTAATTACAACATGAAAAAAAACCGAAAAATTCAATTATCTCAACTTTGCCTAATACTTTTTGTATAAATTCTCATTTGTCTCAACAACCATTCCTCGAAAAATTATTTTCATTTTTTAATATAATTAAAACTCATAAAATAAACACCTAAATAATTTTTTTTAATCTCCATGCCCAAAAGAAATCAGACAATAATAGACTTGAGGCTAATAGCAGAGTGAATGGAGTAATAAATAGGAAGATTTCAAAAAAGGAAATTTTGGATTAGGCCCATAATCTTGAATGCTTACTGTGACAGCTGAAAGAGGTTATGGGCATCATGTGTAGCTACTCGTGGGGTTATATTGAACAAAACAATAGTGATTCTTACCTACCTCTTTTCACCCTTATCACTTCACCATGTGAAGAAATTAGGGCTTTTGTCAGTTGATCCTAATTTGGTTGATCAAACCTAAGGTAGATCGTCACTACCCACCAAGAATTACCTTGATCTTATGGGTATTAAACTAAAGCAATTGACCTGTATAGTAAATCTCCAGTGTGTTATTTTTATGTGGTATATTGTATCCAATACAAATTAATATATGGTGTGGCTGGAGGTGGGAGCCAATGCCTGTGTATGAGTATCATACCATAGAATGGTTTAAACCTATCTCATAATCTTTTCCTGGCCTCGTACAAGTAGCCGAGGATCACTACTGCAGCAGCAACACCAACTCCAAAAGCACTTTGGGCCAATACGGTGCCATCTTTCACCGTTGCCTTAGCACCCGGTGCAAAACCTAATTCCGAGAGCTTTTTATGCGACTCTGCGTAGTCTCTAAAGAAGGCATCTTCATCCTGCACGTGCAAATCATAAATCAATACTGGCAACTCGATGATGAGCTGATGACAAGCACTTATGGAGCTACACAGGAGCTAAGGGTGCTGGTCAAATTTTCTGTATTCCCTGTAGTGTTATTTAAGAAAATACAAAAAAGGGTCTCGGCCCAATGAAATTAGCGCCCGTGGAGTTTATCACTTTTAGAATCAGTATTAAATCAACTCAATTGGCTTTGATATTTGCTGCTTATACACTTCTACTCGCCTGTGGAGAAATAGTTATACCTTAGCATAAAGCTCCACATAGCGCCTAATCACAGGATCATCAAGCAAAGCCACATCAGTAGGGAGTTTCAGCAAGCCCTCTGTTTCCCCCTTAAGCAGCTCCCTGGTTCAGACAAATGCATGCATAAGCATACAAGAAAAGAGAGAGAGACTAAAACAAAATACATGAGATGCTATTAAGGACTTACTGAAAATAAGAATTGTCAAACTTCAGTGGCTCTTTAGTCCAAGGACCATCGAAGCCTGACCTTTCAGGATGTGCCCTTCCCTACATAAAAACATCAAACAAAGTTATATTAAAACAATTTCCTTTGTCGATGGGAAAATAAAAGAGGCGATTGGAGGTATATAGTGAATGGGAATTACCAGGGTGTGGCCACCAGATAGAGCCACGATGTCTTTATCAGATAAACCCATCCGATAAAACACATCCTTCAGATGTGGCACGCCTAATATCAATAGACATTGAAGTGCATTAGTTCAGATTATCATCACCTTTCAACGGATATGGCAATATTCTCAAATAGCTTTAGCATGGAGTGTTTTTTTCCCAAGTCCACAGAGACTAGATTCTATAAACTTAAATCTAATATGAGAGAAACTGCAATATATGCCCATTTTGGTATAACTTTACTTCACAATATACTTGGCCAATATCTTAAGCAGAAATGAATTCTTATGTATCAAGATTTTACAAAAGAATGCATGCCCAAAAAGAAGGTGCAATGCATAGTAGTACTCAAAGGAGGCATGTACCTCTAGACAAAGCAAATGACAAGATTCAAGACCTAAGTTTTTCATAATATTTTCGTCTAACCTTTATTAGCATCTGGAAGCCTCCCTTCTTCTGGAGAAATCTTTGAGTCCTGGGAAAATGACGTGGCTTCCATTAATACTGTTCATTCAATTAAAAAACAGCTGATGTATAGAAACTAGTCGAGTTAAAATTGTCCAGTGTTTGTTGAGAGAGATTTTTAATTAAACATCAGGCAGAAGAGTGTTTTCTTTTATTATGTAACAAGATGGACTACTACCTTTCTACCAGGAACGAAATTGATTACTGGCCCTCCAGTAACTTCAACTGCAACAACACCTGCAAGCTATACATTAAAAGTACATTGGTTAACAAATGCACTTATTTTTTCTGATTACATTTATCTGATGCATGATTGAATTCTTCACTCTAGTTTTAATTCAACAAAAAATGCATTCCCGGTTTTAAAGTGTTCCTAATTGCCCTCATTCAAATTGCAATACATTGTTCTGAGTAATTTCTAAAAATAATTAGCATGTACATGGCTCCAGTAGCACTGGTAATTAGGGGAACAGGGGAAGGGGGTCAGTGTACATTCCTTAGAGAATTATTTTCCTTTAGTGATTTAGACAGAGCAGATAAGTTTATACACTAAGTTTTAGAGTAATTTAATTTTAACAAACAAAACCCAAATAATATAAACACTTTTTCTTTTGCTCATGTTCTCTTTACATAATAAACTCAAACCAACTATAAACGATTATCATATTGCGTACTGCATGAATATTCAAGTGTAGTAGTGTACAGAAGTTAATTGAGACCATAAGTCCAAACTTTGATGCTTACTGTTACAAAGTCATTTGACTAACAATTTCAATCAACTTATAATCGTGATTTCTTCAAATAAATAAATAAATAAAATTCAGTAGGCGCATCAGGAAGATCACCTGGTACAAATCCGCATATGTAATTTTTGGGCATTTGGACTTTACTTGTTCTGCAGTCAAATAAAAGATTAACATCAGAAAACTTGTAGGATTGACTTCCAACTAATAGAATTTAGTATCCGTTTGAAAAGTGCATATAAGCTTAAGCTCCTAGCTAACAAAACAACTAAGAACTTCTTCTAAAATTGAAGTCACGTACTTTGAAGTAGCTTAAACACACTTTGGAACACCTTATATAGAAGCTTATAACTTCTCCTCTATATAAGCTGAGCCAAATACTAACTAATAAACCACAACGATAAGCATGTTACTGTTAGCATGTAAGTGTGCAACTGATCGGCATACACAGAAACAACATAAATCAATTACGAAGCAGTAGCTCTGTCAAATACCATTGCATTTGCACTAATCAATAACAATGGCCAACTCATCAGACTAGTTAAACAATTTTACAGCACCTTATAATAAACATGAACATTGTAATTTCATCTATGTAAAACGCTACAAAACAATAACGACCAACATAAAACACAGTGGATAGAACTCACCGCAAAAATCAAGCGCTATTTTCAAGCCACTGTTGGCTCCGTGAGTGTACTCCTCTTCACTCCGAATCGAACCGTCGGGACCTCCGGTCTTCGTGTTCGCGTCATAAGTCCCCGCGTCATGCCACCTAACCATACCAAAATCCGAATCGGAAAAAATGAATAAGTAGTTCCATTAAAAGATAATAAAAAAATCCCCTTCCTCAAGCTCTCTCCAAAACAAAATTCAACAAAAATACTCAGCGATAACGACACAAAAAAATAAGGAGAAGTAGAAATTACGCCAAACGGAGCATAATCGGGGCGCAATTCTTGACAGAGATGAGAGAGCGGAGCTCTCGGCGCGCTTTCTCGACGTCCTTGATGTATTCGGAGTCCACGATAACTTTCGCCATGGCAGCGAGCGAGTGATGAGAATTGAGATAAGATTTCTTTTTCTATTTTCAAAATGTCGAGTGGGTTTATATAAATAATAAAAAGCTGGGAAGAAGACTTGGACTGAATTTTTATTTTAAAATTAATATTTTTGGGTTACTGTAATTGGTGATATACTTATGTGGAAATAGAGAAAAAAAAATAATTTAAACCATCCTATTAAAAAAAAAAAAATCTAGCCATTTTGTCTTATTAGGCTCATAGACCGACCGACGGCCGATGGGTCCTCGTGCTAAATTGTCCATCGGCCCTCCTGTCGGTATTATTTTCGGCCCCGATTATAACGGTCGATTTTCTTAGGGCCGAAAAGAATTTCTCCCCATCGGCCCCGAAAAGAATTGAAGGCACGTATTTACTGCCTGTTTTTTCCCCTTCGGCCGTTATCAGAAAAGAAAGAGAGGAGGGCCGACGTGTTTTGTTTCCCAGCCAAGAACCACCGCCGATCCAGCGCCGCCGCCGATCCACCGTCGCCGAGGGCCGAGGGCCGAGCCACCAACGCCGAGCAACGCCCGCCGAACAGCCATGGACGCCGATCAGGTTTCAGATCTCGTCCCTTCTTAATTTTATTTTCATGAATTGTTATCGAAATTTATCGATTTGGGTGTCGAATTGTTTGCTATTGTATGCCATTGCTGTGAAATTTGGTATTGATATGTCCAATTATGAGCGTTTTTTGTCGAATTTTTGGGTAGAAATTTGAGTCCAATTACTGTCGAAATTTTGTGAAATTTGTCGAATTGATGTCGTTTTTTTGGTTGAATTGTGTGGAAATTGAGTATTGTGAATAAAATTAGTTTGTAGTTCGTTTAATTTGGCTTTTGTATTGGATTCGATTCGATAATGGCGTTTTGCAGCCAAGGCCGATGAAGGGCCGATGGCGGTTAAGCTCCATCGGCCCTGACTTCGGCCCTTCTTCGGCCCTGCCTTCGGCCCTTCCTTTGGCCATTCTTTCGGCCCTTCCTTCGGCCTTAACTCGGCTTTTTCGGCCCTAAAAAATGTATTTTTTTTCGACCGACGCCCGTTTACATCCGACTCCCGATTAGAGAGAAGACATTAAAAGTGACTACATCTTGGAGAGATTCATTACCGGAACCGATTAAGACCGCACTTTCGAGGCGGGGGGGGGTAATGACTTAGTCCGGCGGTTTAGAGAGGGACAGTTTGGGCACCTTTTGAAAGTGGAGGAAAGGAAAAAGCTCGGTAATAGCATTGCACCGAGTTGATGTGCTACGAGGGTGCGAGCCTGGCCGGGAGGCTCGTTTTCACATATCCGGCGAGAGCTTCGATTTTCCCAGTTGGAATATGCATTGGTGACAGGATTATTTTTCGGTCCCTCTGAATTTGATACGAATGCACCTCGCGAGCCGGGAGAGTCGACGGTATACATGAGCCTCACAGGTGGAAATCCAATAACCGGAGGCGAGCTACTGAAAATGTGGAAAAGTGATAAGCTCCGTAAGCTCTCCGAAGATGAGCATTTGAAGGTGGCCAATGTCCTGGCACTAATGTGTTTTTCCTTCGCTCCTGCCGAGACGAAGAAGGTGGACACCTGGATGTGGGTCCTGACAGATGATTTAGACGCGTGGAACGCGTTTCCATGGGGATCCTACACCTACAATGCCCTTCTCCACTACATGAGCTTCGTACCGAAGCAAATGGAGACATTGAAATCTAAATATAATATTTATGGGCCAGTTTGGGCCCTTCAGGTACGAATAAAATATTTAATTATTTTTCGACAATTTTATAGTAGTCATGATGTTTAATGGTGTTCTTGTATTTTAGATTTGGGCATATGAGGCGATACTAGATTTGGGCGAGCTGTGTGTCCGCCTAGTCAACACCGGAGGTATGCCCCGTTGTATTAAGTGGGTTTACACTACGCCACCAGATACGGAGTGGATTAGTTTCTTCGCCACACCGGTAAATAAAATTTTAAATAAATTTATTTTTATTTTACAAGTAGAAGAGTGTATTGTAACTTATGATTACATTTTTTTTAACAGATGCAGACACCTCCCCTTGAGACTCTGATGCCTACTCCGGAGGAGCAGCTTACAGAATATTGGAGAAGGGTTGTTGGTCCCCGAGAGACGAGTCTTCAGGTGTGGAATACACCCGAGTCAAAGATCAAGCAACGAAGCGCGACGGCCGATCTTGCTGAATCGCATCGCTGAACGCGCGGGCAGAGAATCCTTCTACTGAGTACGGTCTACTGAATTCAGTCAGTAGAACAGTAGTTCAGTATCAGGTTTCGAGTGCGGAAGAGTAGGCCCATGCTGAAGGCAAGTCTACTGAGTCTGAAATACTCAAGAGACAAGGGTGGTACTGTGCAGATTCAATCGGTCTATATCAGTCCGACTGACTTCTTCGATCTCGAGTTCTTCGATGAGTGAAGTGTCTTCTCTCGAATGCAGTGTTGTTGAACTTTAGCTAGTCTACCGAGTTCCTAACACGGTGAACTCAGTTAAGCTATAACAATATCGAAGGCTCATCATCCAGCTAGGGTTTTGGGATCTTCAAATCTATCATAGTGAACCTAATTCCCAACAATTTCCCCCTATTTGATGATGCCAAAACTTCTACAAACTTCTTCTAAAAACTCTCTACATGCAACTACTAATCTAATCAACACAGTTCCCCCTTTTAATCATGATACCAAATCCCCTAAAACATAAGACATAAGTCTGACAACTTCCCCCTGGGCAAGTGACACATAATTACGAGACACATAGATATATATCAGTGAAGTGTGTGTGAGTGTTGAAAGATAAGAACATGCTCTGAAATCATGGTCACTACAGATCTAATTCATAGACACTGAGGATCTGATCTGTAAGCCTTTTCGACCTCTTGGTTACCCCTGAGTTGGATCTGGGTATTTTGGGGCTTGAACCTTGGATCTTCTCTTGATAGCTGGGCTGAGGTGTTTACATCTTCTGTTCATTCCTTGTTTGAGGGGTTGTAGATTCTGCGTGTCGAGTTCCCCCTTGGACAAACCTATCAGCCAGCTGATCGGAGGTTTTCTGTCCTTCAGTAGTCGCTCAGCCATTAAGATCTCTTCAAAGTCCTTATACCTGAATTATCAAATATTAAGAACATGGTATAGGATGCTATGAAGATTATGCAATATGCGCATGCTGAGAAAACGGTTTTTCAGGATCAGTTCAGTTAGACCAGAGCTCTGATCAGAAGAACACCATGCACTTTGATCAGAAGTACATCGTGCGCTTTGATCAGAAAAACACTATGCTCTTTGATCAGAAGAACACCGTGTGCTCTGATACCAATTGTTGGTCCCCGAGAGACGAGTCTTCAGGTGTGGAATACACCTGAGTCAAAGATCAGCAACGAGCGCGACGGTCGATCTGCCGAATCGATGCTGCGAACGAGCGGGCGAGAGAATCCTTCTCTCGAGTACGGCTCATCGAATTGGCCAGTAGAACAGTAGTTCAGTATCAGGTTTCGAGTGCGGAAGAGTAGGCCCAAAAGAATATTCGTCTCAGTCTGAAAACACAGTTTATGCTGTTGATATAAAGTCAGTTTTATGCAAGTGAGCAATTAAGCAAAGCGACAATAAATCAACACATAGTTTTTAAAGTGGTTCGGATATCACACGATCCTACGTCCACTGTCCCGAAAGGTCAGGAGGCTATTTATTATACTGAGTTAGTCTCAGTCAGCTTGTGCACAGGTCAAAGCTGTGGCTTGGGGATTATACTGAGCAAGTCCCAGTTTACAAAGGTATCAAATTAAAGTGTTTGACAAACTCTCCAACTATGAAGGAGTCATTTTACAATAAGGAACAAGTTCAAATATGAACTCCGTCTAAGCTATGGATATTACAATAAGATCAGCTTAGATTAGAGAAGGGGAACGAGATAGAACTCTAGAGAGAAGAACTATAAGAATATATCTAAGAAAGATTAAGTTCTTCTCTGGATATGGCTTGAATCTTCTAGAGTGTTTGTTCGGTTGAGCTCGGTTCCTTGAATGTGTCCATCATCGTCATGATCGACCTCACATCCTCTTCTCTCTCTCTTCTCTGCGTGAAGAACCTTCTCTATTTATAGAGGTGACCTAGGCATATGTCCGTTGGAGAGGACGATGCCACATGTCACTCTACGGGGTAGCAAACGACTCTATTTGAATTATGTAGAGTCCACTATCTTTAATGAAAGTGGTTGACTTGCAGCTTTATGTCGGAGACTCTGCCAGCTGGCTGCTTGTCATTGGTCGAGGTACAGAGAGTGGTTGAGACCTATTCGGACTTCAAGGTGATACCGAAGGCGACTTCTCGGATGTACGACCTCGGACAACTCTACCGAATTGTTCTTCGAAGTCCATGGTCAGTTAAAGTAACTGACCGACCGTTGCTGAGTCTGATCTTGATTCAGTAGATAACTTCTGCTGAGTCTTCCTTACTGAAGATCAACTTTGAGTTCAGTAGACTGCTCCTGCTAAGTCCAGTTCTACTGACTCCATTCGATATCTTGCTCCCTTGAGTCCGGTATTTACCGAGTCTTCTACCGAACACCTCTTAGTATGCTTGCTCCTACCGAGTCCCGGCTCTACCGAGTCTTCACTCCATGGTATTGAGGCGGATAGTTCATCGAAGGTCGGCAGACGTAACTCTCGAGCCGGACCATGCTGAAGGCAAGTCTACTGAGTCTGAAATACTCAAGAGACAAGGGTTTTGGGATCTTCAAATCTATCCAGCTAGGGTTTTGGGATCTTCAAATCTATCATAGTGAACCTAATTCCCAACAAGGGTGAATGGAGATGATCCGATTGCTGTGACGTTTCTGAGACCCATCCCCGTACCCCGTAGGTGAGTCGATGAAGCTGCCAGTGTAGAAACTCCGGCGCCCCCTGCACAAAAGAAAAAATCAAAGAAGAAACGCGCATCGGTTGAGGTAGAGTCATCCCGTCATCGTCCGGATCAAGATTCGTCTGTTCCTACTTACGACCGAGCTTTGCAGGCATTAGAAGAACGCTTCAAAAAGCGCGAGGAAGAGCTGTTAGCGAAAGTGGATGAGCGGTGGAAGTTGCGGGATAATTTTTTTTTCGGTAAAGTTGGAAAACTTATCGAAAAAGTGTTCGGCACCGGCAAGAGCAAGGGTACGAGCAGAGGATCCACATCCTTTAGTTTGGAGGATTGGGAAGGGGAGGATGTTGAGGACAATCCGGTGGAGGAAACATCCGCACCGCAGGGGAGGGTTGTCACATTACATCAGTGGCCGAACTGGAATGAAAGAGAAGATCAGCCACAGGAAGATGAGGATTGCACGGTGCTTGGCGATGCAAATCCCTGGGATGCGGCGGCTCGAATGGTTCATCGGGGATTTGACGAAGGCCGATATAGCATGTACGAGGAGATAGATGTTTGGGTCCCTAGACGTTGGGAGCCACTTCCTCGAGTTGAGCCACCGCCTGTACATGTATTTGACGATTGTTAAATAATTTTTATTTTTTTCATTTGTTTATGTGTGTTTGTCATATATGCAGCAACAACGGTTTATCGGTTTCGACTTCTTTGATACGGAGGATGTACGACAAATGTATGAAAGTGAAGCTCCGAACGGAGAATTGAAGAAAACCAAGATCCGATTCGAACTTTATTTTAAGATTTATTTTTAATTATTTTATTAATAAATCATATTTGCATTTCTGACCCTTAGTGACTCCACGAGAGAATCCTTCTGGAGCTCCATACATGGTAGATGCTGGTGACGTTCTGAGGAGAAATTTTGAGGGGTTCATGGCCACTGGTGTTTCTGCAAAGATTACGGTGTCGCAACATGACCTCTCACATGATTTTTTCAACAGCATCCTCAACGTTAAGTCGGACATGGGGCAGGCGGAGGTTGATTTGTACATGTCCTACCTTCGTCAACGGCTTGAGGTGTACAATGATCGGGACGTGTTGGCTACTCCGGATTCACGTTATACGGTCATAGCAGGGTCGTCAGTTTTTGTAAGTGTTTTTTTTCCTTTTTTTTCCCTTTTTTTTCCTAATTATTTTCCTGATAATGTGTTTGTTTTTCAATTAGACTGCGCTCGCGGACGCATGGAATACAAAAATCTATGAGCCCACTAGCGATTTCCATGAGCGCTTCGAGATGAGCTATGAAGATTGGATACCTAATCCGGGTTTGCTCGAGGCCGTGTTTGGAGTGGATCAAGGAATTGGCGGTTCACGGATGTCGTGGTTCAATGCAAAATTTGTAAGTGCTAATATTTTATTATTTTTTAACATGTACTAATTTTTATGTTCAAATAGGTAATTTTTCCGGTGTTGGCCGCCTTGCATTGGGTAACTGTCCGCCTGAGCATTGAGTCCTGGACTTTGGAGCTTTATGACTCACTCAACAAAAAGGCCGAAGCACAAATTTTTGAAGTGAGGAAACAAAATCTAAAGCCGCTCCGAAAGCTCATTGGACGATTGCTAGATGTAAGTTGTCTAAAATACTTAATTTTCAATAGACTATATGTAAGTTATCTGAAATACTTACTTTCTTTTAATAGGCTTCTATTTATTGGATGACTAATAAGTTCAACTTGACGCATCCGGGCTGGCGGAGTCCCAAGTTAATCTTGATGCCGCAGACAGAACATTTCAAGCAACCAGATTCAAACAGCTGTAGCCCATTTACATGTATGGCAATCGAAAGACTCATCAGTGGATACCCTACACCAAAGTGGGGTAATAAGAAGACCAACATCAAAAGATATCGGGAGTGGATGGCGTGAAAATGCTTCGAACAATGCTACTACGAAACGACTCATTCCGATGATTAAATGTATTTTGTAATTTCGAACAATTATTTTGTATTTATTTTCCTATTTAATTTCTTATTTTCTAATATAAGATAAATAAATGAATTTCTAAAATAAGAATCAATTAAAAATCAAAATGCATGTTATTTTGATACGTAGTTAATTTATCAAATTTATTTATTGAATGTTAATAAGATGGCCGAGAGCCGAATGGACGAGATGGCCGAGCCCAAGGGCCGAGGGCCGAGAGCCGAATGGCCGAGGCCGAGGCCCTATACGCGAATGGGCGAGGCCGAGGCCGAATGGCCGAGGGCCGAATGGGCGAGAGCCGAAGGGCCGAGGGCTGAAGAGCCGAATGGCCGAGATGGCCAAGAGCCGAATGGCCGACGCCCTATACGCGAATGGCTGAGGGCCGAATGGCCGAGAGCCGAAGGGCCGAGGGCCGAAGCGCAAAATAGCCGAGGGCCGAGGCCCTATACGCGAATGGGCGAGGGCCGAGGCCGAGGCCGAATGGGCGAGGGCCGAATGGCCGAGAGCCGAAGGGCCGAAGGCCGAAGCGCAGAATGGCCGAATGGCCGAGGGCCGAGGCCCTATACGCGAATGGGCAAGGGCCGAGGCCCTATACGAAAAAGTAAACATATTACGATGTCAAAAATTAAAAAAGTCTAGAATATAGGAAAACAGAGAACAATGCCGCTTCACTCGTTATTTCTCATTCCAACATTGGGGCATCTTCTCCTTGTGTGACCTTCATCTCCACAATTACCACATTTTTTTCGACTGCGAGTTCTTGAAGTACTTCCTTCAGTTTCGGATGGTCGACGGGTATTTCTCGGACGTCCTACTTGACGCATAATCATTGGTGGAAGAACAACAATGTCGTCTATCTCCGGTGGGATACCCCACTCATTCCGAGGAGGTAACGGATTAACTACACCAGCATATATTGCCTTCCACGTCGCCGTCGTATAATAATCATTAATATGATTATACAAATTCTCCTGGCGATGATACAAAACGGCAACAACATGACTACACGACAATAGGTCGATTTGCCAGACGGCACATTCACACATTTCATCTTCAAGATTTACCCTCCACTGTCGGTCACCTTCGTCGACCTTGTATTTATTAGAAGTCACCTGGGTAACCGTAAACCTCCGTGCCAACTCAACTTCACTCCGCATCCTCAACTCACAAGCCTCAGACAACAGATTGTTTCTGCAAATTGCTTTTACTCGTCGTTGATCGAACCATGACTCTATTATATGACGGATTGCCTCGAGCATAGCAATAATTGGAAGTCGTCTAGCCTCCAACAATCGAGAATTTATTGATTCTGCAGCATTCGATGTCAGTAGACTATAACAACGACCTTTAGTGAAAAGTCTCGACCACTTCTCCGATCCGATTTCCATCAACTTTTCGTAAATTCCCGGTTTCCCCCGACGGATGACATTCATTGCGTCATGGAACTCTGTCGATCGATAAGCATAAGCTGCTTGATAGAACGACCGGATTACCCACTCACCGTGTCTCGCAAGCTTATTCGAAAGATGGTAGTAACAAAGTCCGTGTTGTGCGTCTGGGAAAACCACACTTACCGCATTCGCTATGCTTTTATGTTAGTCTGAAACAATGACTAAACTATCATCCGTTGGAAATGCGGCTCTCAGTCGCATCATAAACCACGTCCATGAAACATCATTTTCAATGGGACCTACACCAAAAGCGAGTGGGAATATTTGCTCGTTCGCATCAAAAGTAGCTGCAATGAATAATATTCCCTTGTTTCTCCCTTTCAAATGGGTACCGTCCACCACAATAACCTTCCGGAGGCAGGTTAACCAAGGGGCACGTGATACACCAAGCGCCATAAATAAATGTCGGAAACGACCATCCTCACCAACATCAAGATCCGTATACGTTCCCGGATTAGTTAGTTCCAACAAATGCAGATATTTAGGCAGTTTGCTGAACGAATCAGCATGCCCACTGTAAATCATCGAAATAGCTGCGTTGCGCGCTCGGAGGGCCACCCCGTACGTTGCTTGTATTCCAAATTTATCCAACAGATCAGCCTGAATATCAGTTGGTTTCATTAACTTGCTTTGACGGCGCATTTTACGGGCTATATAAGCAGCTACAGCCTTCGACCTCACATTTCGTTTGCCTAGCCCGGATACATCAGTTGTACAATTGTGGTCCGCAACCCATTTACTAACCTCCCAACACGTCTGGCCTCTACAGTATGCCCATAGCTCGAATGGACAATCAACACTTCTTCTGCACAAATATTCCAAGCGGGAACTACTCGAAAATCCGCACCTTTTTCCAAATGGAATAGAGCGACAGCAGCATAAAGTTCGTCTTTCGAACTGAACATCAATCCTGCCCGCAAACTTCCGTCTACAACAGTATTCAAGTTCCGCGCCGCTAATGAATCGGCAACATCAAGTGGAACAATAGGAAATAGCCAGTTGCTTGATGCTTCTATGTTGTCGTATACAGTCTCCTCATTTGTTCGAGAACGATTGACTGGAACTAGCAAAGACATAAGTTGACTTACGCCACCCTCCCTTCGAATCCATGCAGCAAAATCTTGTAACGAACAATTAATCAAGGCAGAAGGTATATCTTCATCCTCTTCATCATCAGATGATGAGTCCAAATCCGCCTCATCATTTGAATCCGACTCCACAAGAACATTCCTTTCGGGAGCCCGTCCGCCATCATTACTTCTACTACTTTGCCCCGTAAACCAACTGGGACCCCCGAAATTACAATTATCTTCGGGAAATTGATTCTGGTTCGGGACACCAAATTCAGGATTTTACACTTCAGGATACACAACAAACACAACCGGCTCTACGTCGATAGAGCACAGTCGCATAAGATCAGTATCATGACCCAGAATGACCTTCATCATCCTGCCGGTTCGTCGGGAAGCAGCATCATAGTAAATGAAGTAGTTGAACGGAAGGGAATCAGCACTGAGCCACCGATCAATACTTTGTCGAAGATATTCGAGCGAAATATTGTTTGAATGAATGTAAACCATGAACTCATTGCCACCGACATAATTCGACTCTGCATCGAATTGACCGTTCAATTTCACAATAATTGATCGATAATCGGCCATTTCTATCAAGTTGATGTGAAGAATTGAGAAGAGTGGAAGTGAAATGAGGAAATTTTTCGTTGATTCAACCAAATCAGCCATTCTACGTCTTATAAGAAATTTTCCAGTCAATTTTCACGTGATAATCGGATTCGTGTAGTCATTTCACCATCGCCCCCCCATCGGCCCTCATTAACGTGCATGTGACTGTCATATCCGACTAGTCATTTCAACAGATAAAGCTGAATTGAAACTGCATCTCCCACATGCCTTCGATCGGCCCTCCATCGGCCCACCATCGGCCACCCTTCGGCCCTTCTGTACGATTGCAGGAAAAACCATGCATGTGTCGTGTCGAATACTATGTCGAATCACGTCTCGAAGAAAGGGATACGGGCCGATTGAGGGCCGATGAAGGGCCGACGGATAACCATATTCGGCCCTCCTTCGGCCATCACAAAAATGGCTCGGCTTATGGGATGTTCGGCCTTCGGCCTTTCTCCTCTCGGCCGATGTCGGTGAGGGCCGATGGCACTACCAGTCGGCCTCCCTTCGGCCGATGGGGAGGGTTCGACTTTTTTCCTCACGGCCGATGGGGGGCCGATGGACTCCGTCGCCCCCCATCGGCCCTGCGCCGTATAGAGACAAAATAACTATATTTGTGTTTTGTTTTAGTGGACGACTATATTTGTATTTTCGGTACTACTGTGCGGCTACTGCTGCAAATGCCTCTGATGTGATATATGAGAGAGAAAATTGCGGCTTAGAAAAGTAGTATGGCCCGCCACGTACGGTACAACTTCATTTCTCGCGATTTTGTTTAGTCAAGACGTCATTAATAAATCATGTTTGACTTTATATATTTAAAAATTAAGAAATATTCAATTAATCTATTTTCTCTTTTATAGTACGATCTCCAAATTAGTGCTCGATTAGTAATTAATAAATTACTAGAATACATTTTATTCATCCTTGTTGTAAATATATTTTATATATATACTTACCATATATTGTGATGACCATGTAAACCCTAAAAGCCCATTAGCTCATCTTGTACTCTATAAATAGAGGTCTCCACCCTCATAATAATACACATCTATTTTCCGTTCTCTCTTTTGTTCTCTACTTTCTCTTTAGTTTATAATACGTTATCAGCACGATTGTTCTACTTTTATAGTTGTGTCTTTATTAGTGATTCCTTTCCCTATCGCCAACGACTAGATATGGATATCTTAATTCAAGAACATAGAGGTATGTAATCTCGATTTGTACGTACTTATTGAATATTCTTGAAAAAAAAAACTGTTGAACATCGGGGAGTTTAAAGATCATGGAAGCATATTGTTAAATTCTCACGGAAATTGCGAAAACATTAAAAAGTCTTATGAATTTTCCTCTTTGACTTTTGTCATAATTATCGAGCAAGATGCTTTATGGTTAGTCTTGGTTTTATGTAAATTGATGCACCCACGTCACAAACTAATAAATCCAATTCTTACCAATAAAATAATTATCTATCGTGCATAAACCACGTACTTATTTTGAATCATGCACATCCATTGAGAAAATTATCATACTTATATATTGTTACTTCGGAAGTAACATAATGCATTAATATTCCTGAAGAATATTATATGCTCTTGAAGAGCAATTCCAAAATATTATTTTAAATTAAATTGTTGCTCCAGAAGTAGCACAATCAATATTCCCGAAGAATATTACATACTCTTGAAGAGCATTTATTTTACGCTTTTATTTATTTGTTTGTTTGTTATTTATTTATTTAATATTGAATCTAGATTGTTGCTCCTGAAGTAGCACAATAATATCTTAAGCTCTTAAAGAGCAATTCAAACTTATTGAAATAACTTAATTGTTGCTCCAGAAGTAGCACAATTTAATATTCTTGAAGAATATTTCACTCTTGAAGAGTTACTAATATTATCTATGTAATTACTATATACCTCAATTTTTTTCTTCTTCTGCATACTATATAATATTTATATTTATATATATAAATATAATCTTAATTTGTTGCTCCTGAAGTAGCACACAACTAATATTCCTGAAGAATATTACGTACTGAGCAATTCATACAACATATCTTATTGATAGGCGAATCTTGGTTCTTGAATTTTTATTATTGTTGCTCCCGAAGTAGCACAATTGATATTCCCAAATAATACTATGTTCTTGAAGAACAATTGGGTTTCTAGAACGTATTAACCTTTCGCTTAAAGTGGTTTAATATAAAACTAAAATTAGTACTCCTGAAGTAGCACAATTTGTATTTCTGAAGAATACTACATGTTCTTGAAGAAACGATTCAAGTTTTTATTTTTATTTTGGCAAATGATATATGTTCATAATTTTAATTCCTAAAGAACAATGAATATATAAAGGTATGTTGTACTTTAATGTATTACCTAATTACATGGAGTGGTAGCAAGAGCTCCTCTTTGAATGACAATTGCATTTCCAATATCCTATTGTGGTTTAATTTCTTTTTAAGAATAGATGTGAGATCCGGTAGATCTCAAAATTCACAATTTATTGATTTCACGTATCATGAATAAAACTAAGTTGTTGCTCCGGAAGTAGCACAATTATATTACTGAAAAATGACCATATTGTGATAGTAACATTACCATCACATGTTTGTGGAAATGCCTCAAATATAGTATTTTTATATACTATTTAACTTTTGCTCCTGAAGTAGCATCATTTATATTCCAGAAGAATATTAAATACTCTTAAAGAGCAACTCGCATTTTCGATGATATATGTTATTCTTGAATGAAAAACATTATTTATGTCTTATTGACATTAATATACTCTTGATATCGATGTTCATCTGCCAATAAGAGGGCATGAGAGAGACAATAGAAATGAAGCATCCCAATAGGATTCGCTTAAAGATATAATTGATTATCCTCCCTGAAACTCGATACGAGTATATGCATCCTAAATTGCAAGATTTTCAAATCTAGTGCATCGAAATTATTGAAGGCTCCAGAAGAGCATATGTCATTCTATCAAATGATACGAAATCAACTATTAGGTTTACCCTTACTTTAGTAAGTCTAGAAGAAACTTACTAAGTTTTAAGGATATCCGCTGCAATGGATACCATACTGAAAAGAAAATATATATAAAGGTAGTGATTCTTTTGTATTTAGCCAGAAGCTAACAAAAGAAAAGTTATCACACTACCACCTTGAATGTATTACACATTCATAAAAATAAGTGAGACAAAACATGTCATGAACCGGAAGTTCAAAGAGCTCTATGCTTTGACATGATAAGTTTGGACATCTGCAAGCAACTTTGATACGCAACATAATTGAAAATTCATATAGGCGTTGTAGAGAGATCCTGAAGAATCTCTTAATTTTCATGAATGCTCGATTTCTATAAGAAATGTAGCACTTGGTAAAACTACAATTTCAAAAATAAAGAGCTCAATTCCATCAAGAAGATTTGTCTTGATAAAGCGAGTGAGTTTATTAAACTCCAATTCCTCCTGACGAGGATTTATATCATATGGCTTTGGGATTGAGATCGAATAATTAGTTGCTCATATACATACTCAAAATGGTATTTGTCCGTATAAAAATGATCTCACATTAAGATAGTTATTATGATGAAATAACATTTCCAACATTAGTTGGAACATATGTCACATTTGGATTCCTGAAGTAATCAATGTGAAATCTACATCAAAAAAAAAAAAAAAAAAAAGCACAAGAACAAACTAGTCACATTTGGATTCCAGAAGTAATCAATGTGAACAAGAAGTCAAAAGACTCACTTGCAAAAGATTGCGAATCAACTTCTTGATGCTTTAGTATGTATATAAAAGAAGTGACAATGTCATACATTTGCTGCAAATACCCCCAACAAGATTTCATGTCCCTGAAGGACAAGTATAAATGACAGCAAATGCATTAAAAGTTCGTCAAAAATATGGTCGACCAATTGGTTCTAAAAGAAATTTTGTGTCTAAGAAAATGGGCACAACATATGAACCAAAAAATGACGAAAATGATTAATCAATCAAATAAAGTTCCTGAAGAACTACAATCGTCTGAAAATAATGAGATCTCAAAATATTGGAGAGATCAAATATCGTCGTGGACGCATGACGATATATTCGCCTTTAATATGACTTTTGAAATGAAAAAAGAGGATCCTCAACGGCAATCTATAAGAGATTGTCAAGATTGAAATAATTGGCCAAAGAGGAACGAAGTCATATAAGGTGAATTAATATTCTCTAGAAAGCCGGAAATATTTGGACCTGTAGTTCCAAAATCCGGAAAGTATGTCCCCGAATGATACAAATGTGTCTTTGTTACAAAGAGAAATGAAAAATTGCGAGATATAGGGCAATACTCGTAATACAATATTTCTCTCAAAGACCGGGAATTAAATATGTACTCTCCATTATTAGACGCCATTATATTTGATTAATCTACTTATGTCACAAAAGACTTGTTATGCGCCTTATGGATGTAGTAAATATTTATCAATATGATTCACTAAATAGTGACATATATATAAAGATCCCTGAAGGATTTAACTTGCTCAAAGCATGTAAGTCAAAAAGATGTTTTCAATTAGGACCGTAAAAGTCATTGTAGGGGCCGAAATAGTACGGCCGTATATGATATAATCATAACAACGAGAATTCCTTAACATAAGGGTACATAATCGATGACTTGAGTTTGATTGAAACTCCTGAAGAACATAATACTTATATGTATACTCCGTCAAAATGACTTACATAGAACAAGTAATTATGAATTATTTTATTCATTGATAATCCAACTCAAATGCTTGTCGGCATTAAGGGGAGATATAAAACATAAATGATAGAATGCCGCAATATCTCGTTGGATTAATTATTAAATTCACGCACTATGAACCAGAAGTTCATCAAGTTATTTAGTGCAAAAGGAGTGACTAAAATCTCATATACTTGTTGTATATGCACCATGAACGAACTGAAGTTCCTCATAGAAAATATAAATCAATTGATTCTCATCAGCGCCAGAAGCGTGAGAGATTTATTGGTGCTAAGAGATAAGAAGTCCGCGGAATACAAAATTAGAACATATCACTCCAAATTTTTCCTGAAGAGGATATGTGAATTATTATGTACAAAATTAATTGATGAAATCAACTCATGCCTAAAGACGGAGTTCGAATCTAAATACTTGGGTTGAACTAATAATTGTTTTGACCTGCAGATCGAGCATCTCCCTAATGGAGTTATGCTAGTCGACCTACCAGAAGGTCTTTAAAGAGATTTTATTTTATTACATCCACGTAGCTACCTAATGGTTGTTTCAATCACTTGAAGTGGATGGAGACTCATTTAGACCTATAGAAGATAACAAAAATGAGGACCAGAAGTTCCTTACTTATGTGCAATTGAAAAATTTAAAATGGTATTGACCATCATTTGTTATCTTCGAGACAAACATGCTATTATCTTTGATGATAATTAAATTTGTGTTGCACGTATTAGTGTAGACCTTAAAGATAACCTTGAAGATTGTTATCTTGAGGAGGAGTAACAAATTGTAAATAATCCCGAAGATTAGGACCGACTCACTAAAGGTCAAATGACCACGAAGGTCAAATGGTTGTACTCTTTTTTCCTTTCTAAGTTTTTCCCAAAGGGTTTTCTTAGTTAAGGTTTTTAACGAGGCATCCAACGCAACACATGAGAAAATGAGTCATTGAGATTGATTCATAAAAGAGCCAATGCAACACATGATCTCTAAAAGAGTGGCGGCATCAACATCCAGCAAATTCGCTCAAGTGACAACCTAGCAGATTCTTTTACAAAGGCATTACCAACATTCAAGAAATTGTTATACAAGATCGATATGCGCCGACTCAAGGATCAAGAATGACTATTTTGAGGTGGAGCAGCTGTACTCTTTTTCCTTCGTCCAGTTTTTATCCCAATGGATTTTTTTCGGCAAGGTTTTAACGAGGCAAGCTAGTTTATTTTAGGGATGGTCAATCAGGGGAGTGTTGTAAATATATTTTATATATATACTTACCATATATTGTGATGACCATGTAAACCCTAAAAGCCCATTAGCCCATCTTGTACTCTATAAATAGAGGTCTCCACCCTCATAATAATACACATCTATTTTCCGTTCTCTCTTTTGTTCTCTACTTTCTCTTTAGTTTATAATAATCCTCGATTTGTTGATCTAGTTGAAAAAAGAAGCAATTCTAATAAGTGGATATATTTTCAAAAAATTCAATCTAAATATATAGTCTTATAATTATCATATTAATTAATGCTTTGATAATTATCAATATAACTAGTACAAATAGTAAAATCTGATTATATATACCTATTTATCTAAATTTTAAATTTAGTTGGATCTCATTAAATTTCATTATTGTATCCAAAAGCTACGTACAATCTTCTCAAACTACATTAAAAAAATATTATAAAGAGCGATAAGTGCTTCATTACACGTAAATAATTATAAATACATTGTAATGTAATAGCATCTTTAATTTAGTCATTGACACACATTATTTTGAATAGCCAAAATTTCTTCTAAACATCACATTGAATACAATGCATCGTTTGTTAATGATCAATAGTAAAATATATATATCTTTTTAAATAAATATATAGATGATTTATGTATATCAATTTATCAATGGTTAATTAATGTTTCTGTAAAACAATAAAAATCTCATAATTCAATGAGAGATCTATGTTCCGATTGGATCATCTAAGAAGCTATAAAATTATATCGACAAAAAACGAAAAAATATATATATATTTATATAAACATCAATCAACGCTCTTTCTCAGTGCACCGCATCTCACTTGAACTGTCATCGTTTTCTCGATATCGGGACATGGATCTCCCTCATTTTCAAGCAAATTATCCTTTTCAAATGGAATCTCGCACATCGGCCTTCCCAAACACAGCTGAAACACAACGGTAAAAAACCATCAATTCTCGTATTTCACTTCGTCAATACCCGTTGTAATTACCGTACACGCTAAACTCATGAATTACCTTCTCAACAACCTTGTGGACTTTCTTAGAATGACATTTACCAATCTGAAATGCGCCGCACGCGCCTGCAGCATCACCGAAGCTAGCAAACTCTATTTTCTCGATCACCTTCCCGATGGGGCAATTGAGGTAGCCCGCCTTAACGGGGTTTCCGATGGAATTGAGTTTGTCGTCTTTCCTCTTCACCGGCACTTTATGGAAATCCGATATGATGCTGCAGATGGTGTCTCTGTTCACCGTCTGAATCTCGATCTTATCTGGATGCCCTCCGGTCTCCTCGAACACCACAATGAGGTTTCCTTTCGGCTTCAAGAATGCTCGAGGGATATGATACCTGGAAATGCACGTTTGGGTTTCCAAATCCCACGAACATCAAAATAAAATACGAGATTGAAATACTTACTCTTCTTGAGTAGGTTTACCAAGGGGCGAAAGATAAGACACCCAGTATCTTCCAATGCTTTGGCCATTTATCCAAACCATGCCCTTTTCCATGCTCATCATTCTTACAGCAACTGGCGCATTGCCTCTTGGCCCATCAAAGTATCCCTACAAAACAAGAAGTTTTTTGCCTTTTATTTTGTTTTTCAGAAAGAAGTCCCGAAAAGTACACACATCAACTCGAAACTATGGTAAATTATGCTCCTTCCCTTTCACTATTCTTGTCTTATTATTGTTTGATGCAAACTTGAAGAAAGTGGGTGGAGATTTGTTAAAGTGGAGGTACACGATTTAGATTGATTATGACCTACAAGTTACTTTCTTTTTTGGATCAAGACAAAAATAACGAGACAACCAAGAAAAAAAAAATTAAGACAACATTACCAGACGGAAGGAGTATTTGTTATTGTTTTATTGCAAAAAAAATCTCATGTTCTAACCCCTCCAGTCTATTTTTACAATATACGTAGGAACCTCAAACACCTCTAGCATGAGAAGACAAGGTTTTAAGTATTTTTTGAAGTGAAATGTTTAAAACATTCTTAGAATGTCTAAAATTATACTCCCTTCGTCCCATTTGACTTGTCTTATTTTTTTTCATTAGAAATTAAAATGAGTGGTTAGTTGTGTACAGACAAGTCAAGTGGGATAGACCGAAAAGAAAAACGAGAGAAGTCAAGCGGGACGGAGAGAGTAAATGACAAGTTACATGATTTAGAATGTAGTAATATCTTTTTATAAGTAAATGTAAAAATAGACATGAGACAGATGAGAGAGCTTTTGGTGCAGCATTATTCAAGATCACAAATTACTCTATGCAATTAAAAAAAACTTCTTTGCCTTTTTCTCATTTTTTTCAAGCATAAGATCTTAAATTGTACTAATATCTTATTACATTACCTTGTACCAAGTAACTGGTCCAGAATTCCCATTGTAAGGAACCCATTTGACTTTCTTCGATCCCTCATCAGTGAAGATTTGCATTCGTTCTCCAAATACTCCAACCTAACAAATCTTTGTGTGTTAATCAACATTACACACTACAACTAGTTGAAGAGATAATAGATGTGTATTATATTTACCTCTTGGCTCCAGTGGTTATTTGTGATATCAAGAGTTCCAGCCATTAAACCTTGAATAGTGACAGTTCTGGGCCCAGCAAATCTTTTCTCCATGTAGGCACCACTATTCTATGTTTGAGAATATTAAGGAATATAAAAGCATGCTTGTTTGAGATTATAAAGAAACGAGGGATAAAACAGTCAACTCACGGGTAAACCAACTGTCATTGCTAGTATTGATATGTAGTTAATCCCAGGCCTTAGAACAATAGATTTCTTGAAAGCATGGCTCTTTTCTACATTGCTTCCATGTGCAAATCCTGCAAATGCATAATAATATTAATACTATTTAGTCATTCCTCATGTTTATGTGGTGAAATGTACTGCATTCATCCTGCTAAAAGAGCGTTAAGACTTTTCGGCACAAAAATTAAGAATTTACTTTTTCGGTAGGAATCTTCTGACAATTTTTAAGGACCACTATATGGCCACGAATCGGGTGATGCTATGTGTGTGTTTGACTTAAACAAACCTCATAAAGTTAAATGCATGGCCCACCATATTAATATCAAACATATACGTAGCACCACCTGATTGGTAGTCCATGTATTGGTCCTTTAAAAATGGGATTAGAGATTCTTACAGTTGTTTTTTGGTGTGTAATATTTGACTTTTTTATAGTTATATTGATTTACACATTCTTTCCTCTTTTTTAGAATAAACCACTTTTAATATAATGGTTTAAGGACAAAAAGGGGTTACTTTAACGGGACAAATATAATACTCCCTCCGTCTCACCAAACTTATCCTATTTCTTTTCGGCACGTGATTTATGAGAGTTGGTTTTGGTGGGTAAAGATGTGGAACCCATATAATAATTAATTATTTAGAATTGGGTTGCGAGGTAAGGTTGTGAGACCCATACAATTAATTAATTTGATTCTTTTCGGCACGTGAATTAGGAGAGTTGTCTTCCTTTTTAGAAGCAAGACAAGTTCGGTGGGACAACCCAAAAAATAATACAAGACAAGTTCGGTAGGACTGCTGAGTATCATTTTAGAACAAGAAGTCATATACTCTTACCTATGTATTCACCATTTACAAATGCAGCCAAAGCATGACCAAGACTTGCAATCTGCAAGATTGGGAGGATGTCTGAACGCATTGGTAGGTCTCGTTCATCGAAGTCGATTCTGCAAACAACACCCTCCAAGATCCATATCAATCTTACTAAAAGTCTAGAGCCAAAATTTAAAACAACATGGCTTACTTACTTACCTAGTGCTGTACCATGCATAATCTGACTGATCCCTATTTAGACTATAGAGTTCTCTTGGTGACTTGCTCTTTATTTCCAACTCATCCATAGTGGGAATTGCTTCTTTGAACATCTTCCATTTAGTTACTCTTGATTCCAATGCAGGGACGAAGTTTCTAGCACTGTGTTGTGAGGCAACCTGCGTGTACAAGACATTAGTCCGAGGATCTTGACTAACGTGTCGTGTTTTGTGTCAAATCTTTATTTACCATATTAGTGTTGTGAATTACTGTTTTGCAGTCTGGGAGAATGCTAACGGATTTGGCTGGTAAGAAATAGTCCACTCCCCTGAAGTTAATAGTGGAGTCTATCTTTGTGTTGTTGTTGGTTAAGAACGCTGCACAGAAGTTGCTTTTTGGTATCTCATAGACTGTGATCTATGATTCAAAAGAAAAGATCAGTTATTGTCATTAAGGAAAAATGCAAAAAGTATATGTATTCAGATGAAAATGCGTAAAATTACTCAATGCTCTTTTTTGGCAAAAAAAAAAATTATCATATGTTGTGAAAATGTTCCACAAAATACCTTATCATCAAATTTAGCCATGTGTCTGTTCATATACCAATTTCTAAACTCAATTAATTTATGAGTCAATTATCAAAATAACACTCTCCAAAAAAATAGTTCCCAGAATAACATTATTTCAAAAATAATTACCAAACTAATACTCTTTTTGTCACCTATACACTTATTTACTAAATGAATATCTATATGGAAAATATTTTTATTTATTACATTTACTTAATTACAAAGCAGTACAGTTTATTATAATAAAAATTGAATTTCCAAATAAAAAGGATAAAATATATTTTTTAATTTTTATTTATTTTGTACGTGTGCCGTGTTTTTATATAAAAAAAATATTTTTGATGTGTTTAATTTTTATTTAATTTTAAATCAAACATAAAATATTTTATTTTTATATTAAATTACGGAAACTCTTTTTATGATTTTGATTATTTTAATTACATAACTAATAAAAACAAAAAAAAAACATTTGCAATTAGGTTGGAAATAATTTTTTTTCCGGTATTTTTCAAACAGAAAAATAAAAAACTATTTTTATTTGATTTGTGATTAAAATAATTTTTTTTCGTATTTTTCGAACTAAAAATAAAAATAATTTTGTATTTTTATTTTTTAGTACTCAAAATGCATGATAATAATAAAATAAAATGCAAAAATAAAATTTATTTTCCATGTAGATATTTATTTGGTAAATAAGTGTATAGGTGCAAAAAGAGTATTAGTTTGGGAATTATTTTTGAAAGAGTGTTATTTTAGTAATAATTTTTTGGAGAGTGTAATTTTGTCAATTGACTCTTAATTTATCAATGAAATTACGTTTTTATCCTCTATAGTATATGATAAAAATCTTTTTAAGGATATTTATATATCAACCAACAAGAAAAAATCTTTTTAACTCATGCTTTGAGTATTTGAGACACACGCATGGTTAAATTTGACAGGAGGGTATTTTGTTACGCAAATGAGCAAATGATAGTTTTACGTATTTTCATTTATTTCAAGTTAATGATGGATATAGTTAGAACTTTCACCTCTAAATCTGGATTGATTTTTTGTACAGACGGAACTCCCCAAAGCAAAGGCCTCTTGCTCAATCTCAAGGCATTGTGCAAGTCTCTCAAGTGTCCGAATTTGGGGTCCCTTGCCAAGCCTTGGACGAAGCAGAAGCAATCGATCAATATGTATGAATCAAATAACAACATTCTTGTGTAGTGTTGTTAGTTGTTACCAAATTCATCTAATGGAGCTTCATCGTAGTAACGTGTTGTCACGAAAGAGGAGCTCGTCCGACCGAAGTTGGTGCCTCCGTGGTACTGAGACGAGTGACCATGAGTTTTCTTGCAGGAAGTTATTAGAAGGAAGAGATCACAAGATGGAGATGTATCATACCATGTAGTAGTTGTTGAGAGTGCCATTTCTTGCAAAGAATCGTGCAACAAAGAAACGCGATATCCTCTGCAGCGCGTTGGGAAGGAGAGTCGCCGAATACTCTATACCTAAAACGTAAAGGATGTTTCTTCCATTTCAGACAACAATCAGTTGAGAAAAAGCGTCAAAATTAGTAGTTCAGTACTCACTGAGCTGTCCAGTTCTCAGTCCAAAGAGAAGGCTTGTCGGGGCCGTTTGGTCCGGGGAAGGTGTCCCCGCATTGCCTCCCGTTGCAGGTACTTATCTGCAATGGAGAGACCCCAGTCAAAGAAAGTAGGGGAGAAAGTAAGTTTTAAGTAGGTTGTTTCACAAATGAAACTCACTCTATTTTTTCTTTTTTATCTTTATCTAGTATCAAACAATATATTAAATGTCTTTCTTACATCTTTCTATTCTCATTTTCTTTTCTCAACCAAACAAAGGTTAAGAGATTGTACTTACGACTGTCTGAGGGGCATCTTTTTGCTTGCACATAATCCATGGTACACCTTTGTAAAGGCCAACGGCCATTTCTGCTGCCCACTTGATGTACTTTACTCCCAATTCCCTATATGAAAGTTGTACATTGTTGTACTCATTTTCAATCTGCAGTAGAAATGAGAAGTTTATAAAGAAGCTACTTATTTTGACTTGTGCTATTTTTAGACAACTTTTTATATGATTAATTACAAGTGATGAAACATAAAATCTACCTGTGCCATGATAATGGGGCCTCCTTGATCTGCAAAGAGCTTTTCCTTTTTCACCATGTTTATGATGTTTTCTGCATACTTTTTCATGTGGAACTGCATTTTTTTACTGCACTGTAAATTTCTAACTCCTCTCATTGAAACCGAGTTTTAAACACGTATATATTAATAATGTTGAACAATTACCATGAAAGCCTCATTATACGAACGAAATGTGATGTTAGGAACCTCTTTCAACCAGTACGGAAATCCTCTGTAAAACATTGTAAGAACAATCAAAACATAATTATAAATAAATATTTGAGAAAAAAACTATTAATTATAATACCCCAAATTCCATTCTGCCTCAATGTAAGGTCCAATCCTTAGTGTCACCCACAGACCATTTTCCCCAAGCAATTTGATGAACTTTATAAAGTCGTAGTTTCCTTCGAAATTGAACTGTGCCAAAGAGATACGGAAAAGATAACACCTTGTAGAATGGAATTTACTTCGTGCACACAAAAGGGATACAATATTAGATAATGCATATATACCTTGCCTTGAATAGGCTCGTGAATGTTCTAAAAGATATAAGTTTGTATAACGTTAACATTATTAGATAATGTATATATACCTTGCCTTGAACAGGCTCGTGAATGTTCCAAAAGACATAGGTTTGTATAACGTTAAGGCCGCCTTCCTTAGCCTTTCTGATGATATCCGACCACATCTATCAAACACGTCTTAAATTTCTTAAATTTCTATGTTGTAATATGATGATATTTATATATATTCATCACTAATTGTTGATTTGCTTACGTCAGGAGTGCTCCGCGGATAATGTATGGAGCCAGAGAAGAGAAGCTCTCTGCTGCCGTTAATGATAAGCGATCGTGCGTCGTATGTGACGACGGGCGGGTTGGCATCCTTGCCTATCCTAGCGGCGGCGAAGGCACTTGGTATGAGTAGAAACAAGAGAGCTAACAAGCCAACTTTGTTCGATTCCAACATTTTTTCTTCTTTTCATTTGATCATGCAAAACCTCTTTTTCGATCTTTGCTCGATTCTTGATTAGTTTTTCGGACAATTCCATGCAATGTGCAAACTAATGTTAGAAAGTGAGACACAATAGGGATAAGAGTTTGATGTCTTGCTTTAACCACCTCTAGTTTTGATGACTGTTTTTAGAAATTTTCATAAGTTATTTGTGGTGAGTTCTTCTAGTGCTATTTTATTGCAACTATATTTCAATGGACACAAAAGATATACTTAATGTTGAATATGTAGTTATGAGTGAGAATATATGATTGTCAAAAACCTATAAACATTTGATGGATGTATGAATTGATAAAGTCACATATTTCTCTTGTACGTGCTGACGAGGAAAATCCGCAATCGCTATTCGAGGTGCATACTTGATAAATCTCGCTATTCTAAATCCATTTTCATAATGTGGTAGTATTAGAAATTATACTCTTAAATAAAATATTGAGAATTTTATGTTATAAATATATTTTAACATAAGAGTAATTTACTTTCCTGAATACTTAAAAAATAACTGGACAAGGAATTACCGAATTAAGAGAATAAATATCCCCACCTTCAGTTCCTCCTTAAATTTCAAAAATCCCCCGCCAAGAAATTAAACCAAACCCTAGTTCTATTACATTTTCTCAAATCAGAGTCACGCGCAACAATCGAACGTTGTTGACTCAATAATCAGTTGAAGACAATGGCGAAATCGAACCAAGACGACCTCGATCTCCTCCTTTCGCTCGAGGATCGAGTGCTTGAAACGCCGCCTGCTTCTCCTTCAGGTACCTAATAAGTCATAATCAACTAAGCACACATTATTGATCACATAAGCAGTTCTTTTTCGTGTTTATGATCTGGAATTGGTGTGTAATTTTGAGGATTTTTGTTTCAGACTGTTTTTTAGACGAATTAATAAATAAGTGGATTCAATAGCTCGGCATATCTTTCGGTTCTAGAGATTCGATTCATCAAAGTTTATCTGAAAATTCCTGATTCATTAATGTATTTAATTTGATAGGTTCTTGATCGTTTTTTTGCTGTACTTGGAATGGGATGTTTGAAGATTGTGTGGTAAATATTGTGTTTGTGTGGGTTTTTTTGTAGGATATTTATCAGATGATGGGATGCCAAAGCGAGTGGGGCCAGTGGACTTATCTGTTTTTCAAGACGTTGTGCGAGATTGCCTTGATTATGATCCTAAAGATGCCAATAGAGCTCAGAAATCTCAGAAGAGCAAGAGCTCGAAAGAGATTGAAACTGAAAAGTTTTCAGGGCTGAGAATCCTGTAGGTTTACATTTACTCGATATTGATACTGATAGTTCTTGATAGTGCCACTTTTTCAATGGAATGAATCACTTCAAGGGATATATCATGCTTCTTATCTTTCAAATTTGTTATGGTTATCTAGCATGCTGCTGTAGTATGTCATGTTGGGAGCTTTTCGGTTGAACATGGGATTAAATTTATTATGTAAACGGTTTTTGATATTGAAGATACATAGTCTAAGTTTGACTTCAACTCGAGTTCTCTACCTGAACCATGGTGACATAGTGACATGATATGATCAGAAGTTTTGAGATTGGTGAAAGAGTGCTCTGATTTGCATATATTTTCTCTGATTCCCAAGCCCATGTTATGATAAATAGATTGCTTTTCTGTTGGAAATTATTTAATCTAATAAGTGGATTTGCTTGATTCTCTTAGTATATAGGCTATTTGTTTGATTAATTTTATTTGTTCATGTTCAGGAATCCAGTGTTCTCTCGAGTTGAGTTGAGCAACCATTTATCAGATATTAAATACGTTCAGTTTCCCACAATAAAGTAAGCTACTATGAAAGTGAATTTTGTGTTCTAGTTAGTTGCTACTATATACATCCGTTGAGGTCATAACCCTTTGTTATTTTAGGAGTTTGATCAAAGGAGATACTCGTACTGGGTGTTGGGCTACAATTGGAATCTTGAGAGAAAAGGGCGCACCAAAGGATGAGTTCGATAGGAAAGCCATTTGTAATTTGGAAAATGGGGTTCTTAGGTGAAGAGACTGTTTCTCTGTTCTTGTTTGGGGACGCATATGAGAAGACCTGCGAGGCTAAAGTAGGGACCATCTTCTCACTGTTCAATTGCTCCGTCCGCAAAGCTCCGTCCGCAAAGATAAACCAGTATGAGATTTCACATTCCGTGATGTGGTGATCGTTCCATTGAAGATTTTCTACTTCTTTTTAACTTCTTTGTACAAATTTTTTCAGGGACAATTTTCATTGAGTATCTTTTCTGGTAAACATATTCTAAAGCTGGGCACTTCAGCAGATACGGGGGCTTGTCAGGCAAAAGGAAATGATGGATCCCCTTGCACAGGAGTCATCGACAAGTATGGCAGACCCTCTTCTTTGAATCTTTTCTATAATGCTGATTATGCTGATGGTTGTTAAAGGACATCAGTGCCTTTGCTGATTTTGTTTTCTAATATTTTCATTGTTAAAAATCGACAAGAGAAAGAGATTGAGTTTTCTCTCTGTCTCTCATTACTACTTTATTACTCTGTTTATAGAAACTATTTTCATGGTCATGCATATCCACCCAAGTATTCTGCTAATTATGTGGTTAATGAGGATTTATTATTTTTTTTCTGATTTTTTGTTTTAACTCTTATGATTATGCTTTCTCTATCCAAGACAAAAGACTCTTTTTCCTCAGTTACGTCATCAACTTTTATCAATTGGTGCATAAGCATGAATTAAGTTATTAGTCACACTTCTCTACAAGCTAAACTGCAACATACACTTCAGAACATGACAGTTTTTGTGCAGCTTGGCTTTCCTTGTAATGGCTGTTAAATAAGCCTTTGAGAATTGCAGTATAATTCTTTTACTAATACGTTTTTCTCCATCTGCAGACGACGTTCAAAATACTGCAACTACCATAAACAGGTACTGCAGAAACACCGCCATTGCCAATCAACCTGCTTCAATCATTTTCAAATGAACACGCTTATAGTAATGCATTCTCTTACTAGAATACATCAAGGAAGTACACATCCACAAGGGCAGAGCTCAAAGGAGGGTAGGTGATCACTGATCATAGTCACCGTGGGATGCATGTTAAAATCCGCCTTTGTTTACAGTTCTTTGGAGTAACTGGTGGGTTTCATGTACCAGGAATTTAAAGACAGGATTTGTTAGAGTAAAGGAATTATAAGCGAATTTATAATAACCAAATGAGAATTCAAATTAAACGAAAAGCAAAATCCCACGGAAGAACTCTTCCGGCCAAGCGTAACTATACGCCGAGTTTGATCCAAGACAAAATCTCGATGCCTCATCTCTACTAGATCAACCCTATTATATACTAATCAAAAATATTACTTAAGGAAAGTAGGCTTATATGTGGCCAGCCCGTTATATGAGAAGTTTATTAAAAAGAGCATATACTAAAAATAAACCCTAACCCTAAATTAGCCGATTCCATGCACACCGACTCCATGCATCGAATCCGCGCTCCAGCTTCCCATGCATGACCTTACGTGGCTTCCAAGTTTGACGCCACATTCTCGATCCCTCTCTTCTTCAACTTCCGTCGATTCCGTTGATAAACCAAGTCTCTAACAATTCCTCCATCCTTCCAAACAGCCTTGTCCTCAAGACTGAAATGCGGAAATTGACTTATTAATTCCGCCACGTCTACCCACGTCGCATCATCGGCCACCTTTCCTTTCCATCGGACTAACACTTCGCGGACTCTATCATCGCCACGCCAAACCCAACGATCTCGCAGAATCCATTCCGGCTCAAATTCGGGATTTACGGCCCACCAATCCTCGGGCAACTTCTCCGTGCACTCATGATTTCCCAACACCGCCTTGAGAAGAGAAACATGGAATAGCGGATGTAATTTACAACCCTCTGGTAAACGGAGACGGTAAGCCACAGCCCCGACGCGCTCCTCAATCGTGAACGGTCCATAGTTTCTGGCCGCTAATTTGGCATTCTTGCGCTTGAACAAAGATAATTGCTAATACGGTCTCAACTTCAAAAATACCTGCTGCCCACATCAAAATTAACGTCTCTCCGATGTTTATTTGCAGCTCGAATCATGTACTCCTGAGCTCGCTGGATATGCTCCTTCAAATGCCGGAGTGCCCCGTCTCGATAACGCAACTCATTGGCGACAACTTTAACTTGGATTTCAGCCGGCAAAAATCCCATGATCGATGGCAGAGGTCGTCCATATACGGCCTCAAATGGTGTAGTGCCAGTGGATACATGAAAATTCGTGTTATAAGAGTATTCTGCCCATGCTAACCAACGACTCCACTGTCTCGGTCTCTCCGAAGCGAAACAACGTAAATAGGTCTCCACACATCTATTAACGACCTCTGTATGTCCGTCCGTTTCTGGGTGGTATGCCGAACACATACGTAACTTTGTTCCTATAGCCTTAAACATAGTCTTCCAAAACTTACTACAAAATACCGGATCTCTATCAAGAACGATTGACTTAGGAAACCCATGTAACCGAACTACCTCTTTCACGAACAAGTTTGCCACCTCGCGTGCCGTATACGGGTGTCGAAGCCCACAAAAATGAGCATACTTTCGACAATCGATCCACCACCACCATGATACAATCAAACTCCCCCGAACGAGGCAACCCGCCTATAAAATCCATACTAATATCCTCCCAAACCCTAGTCGGGATCGGCAGCGCTTGAAGAAGTCCGGCCGGCGATCGGGTCTCGTACTTATGCCGTTGACAAACCAAACACTGAGCCACATACTTTGTTACATCTTTCATCATCCCTGGCCAATATACACTAAGAGCTAAACGACGATAAGTACGAAAAGAACCCGAATGTCCTCCCTGTGCAGTTGCATGGAATTCTTCCAATAACCGAGGAATAAATGAAGACCCTTTTGCTATCACCAATCTTCCTTTATAATACAATACACCATTAATCAATTGATAATGTAGGTACTTTAAAGAGCCCAATTCCACGGCTTTGAATCTCTCTCCCAACTCACCATCGGCCTTCACCTCATCCGCTACCAAAGACCATCCTAACCAAATCGGAACAGACATAGCCGAACACTCCATCTCATCACAGCTTTGGGATAATGCGTTGGCCACTCGATTTGTAACTCCCGGCTTATAGGGGTGTAAGTGGTTCCGCTCCGAACCGCGAAGCCGATAAGACCGAACCGAACCAAACCGAAAAATGTGGTTTGGTTCGATTTCGCGGTTTGGTTCGGTTTATTTTTTTAGGAACCATTTACATTCGGTTCGGTTCGCGTTTTCAAGAATTTTTGAACGGTTCGAACCGAACCGAACTAATGTCCTATTTTTTAATTTTTTTATTTAATATTTATCTTTCTTATATGAGAATATCGTTGGATTTAGATATTAGATATAAGTTAAGATCAGTTTTAATCTATACAAAGGAAGAGAAAGGAGTAACAACTCTATACTTATGAGTTCGGAATGAGTGACATCCTATAAACTATTATTTTTGTATTATTTAGGATTTAAAAAATAAATAAAAATATGAACCGATTAACCGAACCGAACCAAACCATTTATAAGCGGTTTGGTTTGGTTCGGTTACGATATTTTAAAACACATCGAACCGAACCGAACCATTTCTATGTGTTCGGTTCGGTTCCTATAATACATAAAAAATCGAATCAAACCGAACTGTTACACCCCTACCGGCTTATATTCAATCTCAAAATCATATCCCAAAAGTTTTGCTACCCAGTAGTGCTGTGCCGGAGTAGAAACCGATTGATTTAAAAGAAACCGAAGACTTCGCTGATCTGTCCGAACAATGAATTGACGACCGACCAAGTACGGTCGCCAATGTTGTACTGCTAGAACCAAGGCCATCAGCTCCAACTCATAGGCCGATTTTGCTAAGCTTCGATCCGAAACCGCTTTGCTGAAATACGCTAACGGCCGGCCAAACTACATTAATACTGCTCCTAGACCCCGTCCGGAGGCGTCACACTCCACAACAAAGGGTTTCGAAAAGTCAGGTGTTGCTAAGACAAGAGCGGTCGTCACGGCCTCCTGCAATCCTCGAAAGGCCGATTGAGCCTCGGTCGTCCAAACAAACGTCGTTGCATTCTCCTTCTTCAGCAAATCCGTTAAACCCCGCGCCATCTGTCCATAGTTACGTATGAAACGCCGGTAGTAACCCGTTAATCCAAGAAACCCTCGCACCCCTAGGATGGAACTAGGTTGAGGCCAACGCAAAATGGCCGAAATCTTCCCGGGATCCATTTGTACTCCGCTCACCGAAATAATGTCCCAAATAGTCCACCTCCGTTCGGCCCCACGCACACTTTTTAGGGTTAACCACATACGAATTTTGTTCCAAAAGTGACATCACCACGCGAAGATGCGATACATGAGAATCCTAATCTCGGCTATAAATAAGAATGTCATAAAAAAAAACCAATACAAACTTACATAAGTGTGCCCGTAATAAATCATTCATTGCCGATTGAAAAGTCAAAGGCGCATTAGTCAACCCAAATGGCATCACCAAAAATTCATAGTGTCCGGAATGAGTACGGAATGCCGTTTTGGATACATCTTCCGGGGCAATTCGTATCTGATGATATCCTGACCTCAAATCCAATTTTGAAAACCACTTCGCCCCATGTAATTCATCCAGCATCTCCTGAATCACCGAAATAGGGTATTTGTCCGGAATTGTCTGCTTATTCAGCTGACGATAATCAACACAAAATCGCCAGCTACCATCTTTCTTGCGCACTAATAACACTGGACTGGAATAAGGACTTGAGCTCGGTTGAATTATGCCTGCGTCTAACATTTCATGCACAAGTCTTTCCATCTCATCTTTAGCCGAATAACTGTAACGATACGGCCGAACGGACACCGGCGAAGTTCCCGGTTTTAACGGGATGTGGTGATCCACACTTCTATGTGGGGATAGGTCCTTAGGCGGAAGCATGACTGAAGGAAATTCCTCTTCTATTCTGGCCCGTAATTCGTCACTTTTATCTTGAACTTGCATCGATCGGAATTCAACTTGTTTGTCACATGATGTTTCAGCACGTACTCCAATCCATACCACCCACCGATTCCCTTCCTCTCCAATTTTAATCAACTTTTGTAAGGAAGCCTCCCTACGAATCAGTGACGAGTCACCTTCCAACGTAACCGATTCGCCCTTAACGGTAAACGTCATCGTCATATGCTCCCAATTAGCTAGTACATCGCCCAAAGTCCGCAGCCATGACACACCCAATACCACATCCACTCCTCCTAACTCAAATACATAACATGTTAGCGCAAATTCGGTACCCTGCAACGACAATTTAACTCATGCGCACGTGCCTATAATATTCGACCGATGTCTATCCCCCAACCCAACCACCGATCGGCTAGCGCCCTCCATTAACAACTGAAGTGCATTCGCTACCCTCGACGGGATAAAACAATGGCTTGCTCTGCTATCAATCATAACCCGAACTTGTTGTCCCGCAATTGAACCCGTTAACTTCATTGTCTGGGGCCCATCGAACCCTTGCGCGGCTAATTGAGTAAGAACCATTGAGTTAGCCTCCGTCTCTAAATCCGGACTGCCACATCCATCCTCGGTGCCCTTCTCTTCTTCAACACAAAAATCCTCCGTCTCTTCTTGATCAGAAATGATGATAACCTGAAAAGTTTTATCGGCACATCGGTGAGTAGGAGACCACTTCTTGTTGGGTTATGAGTCAGTAGATGGTATTCAACTGATTAGTGGTTAAACTAATATTGGGGGAAATCATAGTAGTACTATGAAATTGAAGATCCCAAAACTCAGCTGATATCAGTAGTATAGTGTCGATAGGATTAGCTGATGTATAGGCTAGACTTTTCGTAGTTGTTTATCTTTTGTCTAAGTCCTGTACGGGGTAAACTGTTGGACTGATCTTCTGACGAAGTTACTTTCCAGAACCCCACGTCATCAATGTAATCGCTTGCATTCTTCTGACTTCAGTTGTATCTGACCTCAGTAGGAGATATCCCATCAGCTGATAGTTATCAGCAGAAGAACATAATGCAAAGCTCAGTACCTTCGCAGTCATCAGCTGACCCACCAAAGCCCTATCAGCTCGTCAGCCGACTCACCGAAGAAGACAGAGACCGTCTTGAGTCTCATCAGATCCGACGTAAAACGACCCAGTCGTATAAGTCTTTTCGAAGTTCAGCAGAAGATCATACGAGGATGTGGACTAGTCAACTCTAATCTTTGACACATTCTCACCTACCACAAACCTCGACCAATGAGAAGCCGACACGCTTTATCTGCTCCAAACAACTAAAGCTTGCTCTCATGTACAGTATTAACTGCCCTACTGCAACAATTCGAAATTATGGCCGTTTTCTTTGTAAGCTTGTGACACGTGGCATCGTCTTCTCCAATGGACATATGCCTGCTCACAACTATAAATAGAGAAGAAATCCGAGCTCCATGCACGGGATTCACAAGGGAAAACGCTCAAGCATTCAAACACTCTAGCAAACTTGAAAGATCATCCAGTGAAGAACTTGCCTTCATAGAATATTTTTAGTTCTTCTTTCTAGAGTTCTTTAGATCCCTTCTTCTCTAGCTAAGCTCATTGCCAAATTTATAGCTTAGAAATTTGAAGGAGTTCACTTTCTGTGAATTGTTCTTATTGTAAGAACTCCTTCTTAGTTGGAGATCATCCCCTCCCTTTCGAACTTAGGTTTGAATTGTAAAGTCGCTAAGGACTATAACTTAGAAGTGTCCGGTCCAAAGCACAGATTCCTTTGCCGAGACTTGCTCGGATTAATCAACAAGTTCTCTCCGCTTGTTAGGACCGTGGACGTAGGATCTTGCGTATCCGAACCACGTTAAATTGCTTGTGTTATTTACTGTTTTATTGCATTGCATACAACTGATTAAAAATCATATCTTTGCATAAAACGTATTTTAAAAAGCGCACCAGCCAAAAGACTTTGATTTGCAAAAATACGTTTTCAAACAGAGACAAATCTCCGGGCCCTACACACTTATCCGCACAAACGTCTCCGACTGAGTTTCAACAACTGACTTAAGTCAGTAGAAGAGCTCAGTAGCTGACACACTCTGACCCGTGATCGAAGGTTAATATCTGGCACTGTTCATCAGTCGCAACCTACAGCTCAGCTGTCCTTCACGTTCTGAGAAAAAGAAATTGTGATAAGGTGTATTCACCCCCCTCTACACCTGACTATCGTCTCCGGACCAACAATTGGTATCAAAGCATACGGTGTTCTTCTGATCGCCGGTTCTGTACTACTGGTCTTCTCGAACAGATCCTGAAAACATTTTCTCTGCCCAAGCATCTCTTCATTCATCCTTATACTCGTTCACATAATGTTTGACATGTCAGGTATTCGGATGGTACCGATGTTCTCGATAGAGAACTTTACGGTATAGCACGTGAGAGTGGAGGCACACCTCACATCGCTGCACGACAGCATGACGGACGTCCTTGAGTCTGGACCCATCATTCCCATGATCGACAGCGTAGAATTTGCCGCTGTGGGAGGTGTAGGAGCACAGACTGGTGCTAATATCCCTAAAGAAAAATTAGCCTTCACGCCAGAAGAGAAAAAGCTGCACAACCTCGACCGAGTTGCGCGAAAAGCAATACTGACAACGCTCAGTGACTCTCATCTCGGGAGGGTGCAAGACTGCAAGACGGCAAAAGAGCTTTGGGATGCCTTGGCTGTACTGAGCCAAGGAACCCCGTAGATCAAAGAGAACAAGCTCGAGTTAGAGCTTCAGAAGTTCGATGCCTTTGTAATGGAGCCCAATGAGACCATTGACGAGCTCAGTGTCAGATTTACAAATCAAATCAATGCTATCAACGGGCTGGGGAAGATGTTCACCAACAAAGAGATGAACACCAAGATCTTAAGAGCGCTACCTCGACAGAAGTGGCTTCCTTTTGCTACTTATTTACGTCGCTCTGATCTTAATGCTCTAACTCCTGATGTTATATTTTCAGAACTGAAAACGGAGGAATTTGAGCATAGCCTACCCCAACGATGTTCCAGCGCTCCGGTGACACTCGAGATTGACCATGCTTTCAAAGCAACGATCAAGAAACCGGAGCCAAAACCATTTCTTCCAGCAAGGCAGTAGCTGCAGCAGAAACAAAGTCATCTGAGATGTCTGCTACTGACCAATTTGCACTGATGGCTCTCAAATATCAAAGAGAGGAGGAGAGAGTCAGAAAGCTGAAGAAATACCACAGAGATTCTCCCTCAGGTAAGAAAGATTATCAGAAAAGGGAAGAACCTAATCCTTCTACTGAATGTAGGAACACTGAGCCTGCTGCTAGCCCATCCAAAGAATCAGCTGGAAAGAGCAGCAGAACATCTACGTGTTACAACTGCAAGAAGGAGGGACATTATCAGTACGACTGTCCCGAACTCTCAGCTGCTCAACGAACAGAACGACAGGCCAGAGGAGATAAATTTGCCAAAAGAAGGCAGGCCTACATAGCCGGAGAGATATCTGACAACTCAATTGAGGAGGATACATTTATGTATTCCTCTAAGGACGAAGCTGCATTTGTCGCAGTTGAGATCGGAGAGACGGTTCCTAAAGAATCGGCTGAATACTGTCTGATGGCCGGAGAAGAGGCTGAGGTAAACTCCAAACTTAACATAACCTCTTCTTCACACAGTACACACGACACGTGCTCGGTCACAGATGATCCTCTAGATGTGGTACAAGCCTACGACGATCTGCTAGAGGAACAGATTCAGCTAAGCAGAGAGTTCAGCAGAACGATTCAGGAACTGGAACAGGTAAAGGCTGAGAATCGAGACTTTCTTCGATTTTCCGGGTTCTACTGAGGCCAGAGAATCTGGTAGCGAGACTCAAGGAAGAGATTGAATCTCTTATGACTAAGTCTCAGCTTCAAGAGACTCAGATCCCAGTTCTAACTAAGGACAATTCTGAGAAAGAGACTGAAATAGCCCAACTCAGTCAGAAGGTCACAAACGTGCAAAAAGATTATGACTCACTCAGAAGGAGTGACGAGGTCTGGCGAGGGCTGATGACTGAACAATACCTAGGAGCTAAGGAGAAGCTGGAAAGCATGCTTAGAGCACAAAGGCCAACTGTCCTGAAAGAAGGTCTTGGCTATACTCACGAAGCTTCCACTTTGAAAAGCTCAGATATGCTGGCTGTCAGGTTCGTCAGAGGACAGGTGCAAGCTACTGACACCACACCTCAGGCGAAGAATAAACAAAAATTAGTTGCACCTCAGCCGAGCAGCAAGAAGCAACTGACCAAAGGTTCCAGCCCCAGGACACCACAATCAAACTCAGGGGGAACCAAGAAGGTCAGGTGGGCAGAACAGTACAATGAACCACTGTATGAGCACCCGGCTCAGTACGGTTTGTACTACTATGAGCCCAGGGTCAGGAGAAGCGCAAAGACTCGAAGAAGAAAGCTCCCGAACCTAGAATCATCGTAAAGTCGGTATCTCCGTGTCCCGTGGAGAAGAAAACCGACAAGGTTCGAAGAAGAAGTCTCGGACTTCTAAGGTTCCTAGACGGATATGGGTTCCGAAATCACCCACTAACATGTAAGGACCCAACCGAACCAAAGGGTACCTAAAAATGCTTCGTTTTGCGAGTGCATAAGGACCATTGGATAGTGGACGGCGGCTGCTCGAGACACATGATATACCGTAAAAGCTCGCCGACCAACTACGTTCAAGAAGATGGTCCCGCAGCTGAGTTTGGTGACAACTCAAAAGGCTACACAAGGGGATATGGAACGCTGAACATTGGGACTGCTTCGGTTCCTAAGAGTAACATATGTTGAAGGACATCAACATAATCTCCTTTCGTCACCAATCTCGCTGACAATCTTAACAGAGTTATCTTTGACGCTGGTTTCTGTGATATTGTTGATAAATCTACAGGGAAAACAGTGTTATCAGGTTCGCGGAAGAAGAATATATATGTTGCTAACTGAAAAACCGCAGAACCTGAGGCTTGCTTACTAGCACAAACGAAATCAAGTGACAAGTCAGGATGGCTATGGCACAAGAGACTCAGCCACCTGAACTTCAAGACTATGAACAAGCTAGCCAAGAACTCCAAAGTCAGAGGACTGCCCAACGAATTGTTTATCAAAGATAGAAATTGTGAAGCATGCCTGAAAGGAAAGCAGACAAAGAAAAGCAATCCACCTATTCCTTCACCTTCCACTGATGGAATCCTTCAGCTGCTGCACATGGACTTATTCAGGCCAGTCTCTCCAGTGACTATAAGAGGCAAGAAGTATGCCCTCGTCGTTATTGACGACTACTCGAGATATACTTGGGTCATCTTCATCGCCAACAAATCTGATGTTCAAACTGAGCTACCCAATCTGCTGAAGAAACTCAGTGTGGAAAAGGCCATCAAGATTCAAAGAATTCGCTCAGACAGAGGAACATAATTTCTCAACTCAGTAGTTAAGGAGTGCTTGCGATAAAGAGGGAATTCAAGCACGAGACATCATTGCTCGCACCCCTCGGCCAGAACGGACTTGCCGAACGCAAAAAACAGAACACTCAAAGAAGCAAAGCAAGGACGCTCCTAGCAGACTCTGGACTACCCTTAAAGTTTTGGGCTGATGCTACTGACACCGCCTGCTATACTCAGAATCGCTCTTTACTTACACAACAACACATGAAGATACCCTACGAATTATGGAAAGGGAGAATTCCTTCTATTTCTCATTTTCATATTTTTGGCTGTCCTTGCTTTATCCATAATAATGGGAAAGATCAGTTGAAGGTCTTTGATAGCAAATCTGATCAAGGAGTATTCTTAGGATACTCTCGAGTCAGTAAAGCCTTCAGAGTCTTTAACTATCGAACCCTTTGCGTAGAGGAAAGCCCTCATGTTGTTTTTGATGAGTTTGTTACTGAGAACAGGAAAAATACAGAGACATATACTGAAGATGTCAGCAACAAGCTACAGGATCTCGCACTAACTGACAAAGCTGAAAAAATCCAGCATTGTTGGAATGATGAGTCAGACGATGAAGAGATTCAGACTCAGCCAACAAGCGATGTAGCTAACCTGGTTGATTCTACTGAACAGAATCAACAACATGTAACAACGGTCGATGAGGAAGCCCGCGTGGTAACTGAGACCTCTACTGAGAATATAAACTCAGGGGGAACGATTAATGTTCCTGAGCTAAATGCCCCTGAACCTGGAAACTCAGTAGATCCTAACCTTCTTACTGAACTGCTACAATCACAAAACAGTACTACTGAAATGCCTAATACACATACTGACTGTGCAGAAGTAGTATCAGAAGAAGAAGCCAGACTCAGACGTTCATGGCTTGACGCTCATACTTCAGATCTCATCATTGGAGATCCATCAGCAACTATAAGAACAAGATCTAAATTAAGTCAAGGAGAAAACTCACTCTATTCTTGTTTCTTGTCTACAGAAGAACCTCAATCAATAGAGGAGGCACTCAATGATGCTGACTGGATCATTGCCATGCAAGAAAAGCTGAACCAGTTCGTCAGAAATGAAGTTTGGGAGCTTGTCGACAGACCTAGACATCAGCACGTGATTGGCACTAAGTGGGTCTTCAAAAACAAGCGTGATGAAAACAACGTCATCGTCAGAAATAAAGCTCGACTAGTTGCCAAGGGTTACTGTCAAGGAGGGAATCGACTTTGATGAAACATTCGCTCCAGTCGCAAGATTAGAAGCCATTCGTCTTTTCCTAGCTTACGCAACGCATCAAGGATTCAAAGTATATCAGATGGATGTAAAGTCAGCTTTTTCTGAACGGCGTACTGAAGGAAGAAGTCTACGTGGAACAACCGCCCGGCTTTCAGCAGGGACATCAGGTGTACAGACTTAGGAAAGCTCTGTATGGGTTAAAACAAGCACCTAGGGCTTGGTACGATACCCTATCAGACTTTCTAGTTCAGAAAGGTTTTCAGAAGGGGACAGCAGATCGCACCTTGTTCAACATAAAGTCAGGAGATGACATCCTACTGGTGCAAATCTACGTGGACGACATCATTTTCGGCTGCAGAAACGTGACTATATGTCAGCAATTCGAGAAAATGATGAAAGAGAAATTCGAGATGTCCATGATGGGAGAGATGAATTATTTCCTTGGATTTCAAGTAAAGCAATCACCGAAGGAATTTTCATCAATCAAGCCAAATACACTCGAGATCTTCTCAAGAGATTCGGCCGCGACTCTAGCAAGCCACCAAGATTCCCGTGAATACAAATTTCAAAATCGATCTAGACAAAGAGGGAGCTTCGTTAACTCTACCGATTATAGAGCTATTATTGATTCTTTATTATACTTAACACTAGCCGACTCGATATAACTTATGTTGTAGGTGTATGTGCAAGATTTCAAGCGAGATCCTAAGCGAAGTCATCTAGACTCAAGAAAGAAGATTCTCGCGATATCTAAGAGGAACATCTCGACGCTGGGTTATGGTATCCTGCCGATGATAATCTTATACCGACAAAGTTATTTCGATGTTGATTATGCAGGATGCAGGATAGATCGAAAGTCAACTTCTGGAACGTGACAGTTCCTAGGCAGCAAGCTGATATCTTGGTTTTCAAAGAAATAGCACTCAGTAGCAACGTCCACTACTGAAGCTGAGTACATGGCTGCTGGAAGTTGTTGTGCCCAGATCCTTTGGCTTCGACAACAACTGAGAGACTATGGTATAACTCAGAATGAAGTGCCCATCTACTGTGACTCCACAAGTGCTATTGCAATAACTCAGAATCCAGTTCTCCATACGAGATGCAAGCACGTGGATATTCGACACCACTTCATCAGAGACCATGTCGAGAAGAAGGATATCAAAATGGAGAAAATCCATACTGACAAGCAAAGGGCAGACATACTGACCAAACCACTAGCTGAGAACAGATTCAGAGAATTATCAGTTGAGCTAGGTCGACTAGATCCTACTGAATCGTATCAGTAGAAGACAATCAATTGGTATCAGTAGAATCCAACTACTGATAACAACAATTGGTATCAAGTATAAGGAACCAGTATGACAGGTCAGAAAACTCAGTATATTGATTCAGTCGGGAGAATCAAACTGTACACAGTAAGGGGGAACGTGGTCATCAGCACGTCAAACATCCTCCTTAGTCTTAACGGTAACCAGCTGATCGTAAAAGTTCAGTTGAAGAGGTTTGCGTAGTATTACATACTTAAACTTTTTCAGAAGCATGCTCGCATTTATTATATCAGTCGATTGCACTCAGTAGTTAATGAGCATTTATTTCCCGCCATTAATATTTTTAAGGATAGGTTAGTAGGAAACCGTTCTTATTTAAAATGACCTAGTCTTTAATGTTGCCTGCAGCGCATTTAATGCATGTCTTTTCACTTACTTTAACTGCGCATTATCCTACGTGGGTCTAGATTATAGGCGGCTTAGGTAATCATTCTTTTTATATCATTAAATCTCAGCCGTCTATTAGATTGAAAGATTAAACCCTAGCCGTTCGATCTAAACGGTTTATTTTGCATGATCTTATAAAATCTTTCATCTTCCTTCTTCGTCTCACTTTCTCGCTATTTCCGATCTTAGAGCTCACTTATCTGCAATTTTTTTTTCTCCGAAAATCTAACTACTTGCATTTGATATCCCTCAGCTCTAAATATTTCGGTAATATCTTTATCTCTGTTTTAAGCTTATACTGACTTACTCTATTTTCAAGTGCTAACGAGTTTTGATGCAGATACTAATGGCGACAGTACAGACACCCACCAATATCGATGAAATCATCATCTCTCGCATCCAGTTTGAGCCGACCATGGCGCTTCGCCAAGTTGATCTTCCGTACTTGGTGCCCGTATTCACCGCCCTTGAGAATTCTGGACTAGAACTGCTCGTCTCCAAGCAACCCCGTGCTTATTTGCCCAGACAAGTGGCGGAAGTCTACTAGAACTGGAGAACCCTAGAGTCAGGGGTTGAGGAATCTTCATTTGCCTTCATGAAGGAAGTAGTACCCAACTCGTGGGATGCTAGTGAGCACGTCATCAACATCAGGGATGCTCTGGAACTAGCATTCGATCTTCCTGCCGAAGGAATCTCTCCTATAAGCTATAAGGAGAAGGAGATGAACTCATATGTTCAGAAGTTCTGTGGAAGGAAGGATATCACCTTCAAGACAGCGCTGCCGAAGAACCTTCTGCTACCACAATACAGAGGGCTCGCATATATCGTATCTCATATCCTCACGAGCTCAGCAGGTTCCTACGATCAACTGTCCAAGCCACGCATCCAGCTGATGATGGCCATTAATGATGGAGTCCAAGTTAATTGGACAGACTATTATGTAGCCGAGCTAAAGGCTCAGGCTCAGAAGTTCACAGCCTCGCCCACTGGACAGAGAAGCCTAATCAGTGTGGGGAAGCTGTTGTATGGGATGAAGATGTCCATACTTATCGAGCAATCAGTCTCGAGGAGTTCAGCTTTTGCTGACTCCAGATACTTTTACAGCAAGCTCATTAAGTTCAAAACTAAAGCCGCTGCTGAGAAGTCTATCGGGCGAGGGCCGCCTGAATCGAAGAGAGTAGCCTCTGATTTGCCCCCTCGCGCCGACCCATCCAAGAGGAAGAGGCTTACTAAGGCTTGGACCGTCGAGGTCCCAAAGCATACAAGCTCAACAAGCCTCTCTTCCACCCACTCAAGAAGAATAGCTCCTAGATTCTGACACCGGCATTGAGGGTGCCACGATAAAGGACAAAGTTCAGTGCATTAGTTTTGAGGAGACTCAGTCGGACGTCAGGGTACCGACTGAGGAGACTTCCTCTGAGTGGACAGCCTTACACTCCACTCGTCTCCGAGCTACAGGAGAAGTACATGCTCAGATCCCTGAGATCTCTAAGCATCCTGACTTAGTGGAGATAGCAATAAGGGCTAGGACACAAATGCTGATGAGGTTCCTGAGCTGGGACATTCTCGAGGATATTATCAGGACCCAGTCAGCTTTGTCCTTGCTTACCGAGGAGTAGGAATTGTAGTCAGCCATCGGGTTCGGGGAACCGGCTGACCTTGCGTCCTTTGAAGACTTGAGGTCAGCGATGCTTTATCTACTGAGCATGCGCTCCTCAGTTCCCGGTAACAGCCTTTCGCCTCCATCTCATCATAGCGATGATATGATGAAGAGATGGAACAGGCACAACCCAAGGATGCAGAATTGGGAGGTTCTGCTGAGGGTACCACTCCCCGCGAAAAGGGCCAATCACCACCTCTTTCCAAATCAGGTGAAGCCCCTGTTGCCTCGAAGCCGAGTCGAGCGCAACAACTCGCGATGTCTGAGCAGAGGCTCGGAACCAGCTCATACCAGATAAAACCAATAGGTTCCGTGACCTCCAAGTCGGTCAATAAAGCTATCAGGCACCAAGGAGACAAGAATCGTCTCCTCGCCAAAGACGTGCATCTCAAATGGGCTCAATACACTAAGGCCCAGACTAAGAGCGTCGACCGATTGACCGAAGGGGTTAAGAAGGCCTCAGAAGCTCCTACTCCTCAACTTAACATTCAGGAGATCGTTGAGGCAGCCCTTTCAGCTCAGAAGGCGGACTTAGCCGCTCAGAGTCAGCAGCTCTTATTAGCTCAGCAGAAATCTTTCTCTGAGCAGCTGACTCAGACTTTCGCGACAGTCCAGGCCACCATGGACGAGAGAAACAAATTGGCCACCTCTAGCCTTCAATCAGCCATTACACAACAAAGCGAGGCACCGAAAGCCATTCGTAAAGAAATGACGGAGTCTCACGATCGTCTCTCCGAAACTCCGTCAGAGTCACCGCTCAATCGAAGACATTCGGATCGATCGGGAGAAAACCGGGAGCAAGATGTGCGACTGGTCAAGGATTTTGAGGCAACTGCTACCTAAATCAAAGATTCTGTATATAACTTGGAAAAAGACGTGAAAGCCATCCGCACCCACCTCTCCCAGGCTGATGATGCCAAGAAGGGGGAAGGAGATGTAAAAGAAGAAACCGAGGCGGAACCGGGCCTGTAGTAGAGATTATTGAGGGAGATAATAAGGGGGGAAGGAACCAGCTCGCACCTCAAGGAGAAGGTTCAGCCGCTCAGGTTGAAACAAGTTCAGTTGTACTCCTCCTGGAGTATACCCCTCTCCGACCGATCGCGACCGAGGGCGGCTCCTATCTCATCCGCTAAGCACATCGAGGACATAGCTCGTTTCCTCGATCGGGAAGATGAAGAAGAGCCTCAAAGAATCGCCACCGAAAGGCCCGGGAAGGAGACTACAACCGAAACCACTCCTCCATCCTCCTCGACGCCCCTTGACGCCCAAATTCAAAACTAAAGCGGAGCAGGAAGCTTATGATGCCAGAATTGCTCAACAGCTGCAAGACCAGCTGGATCAGGAGCATCAGCTAGAAGAAGCTAAGAAAGCTAAAGAGCCTAAGAAAGTAACTGCCAAATTTGCAAAATGCAAGGCTAAGAAAATTTTGGACGAACAGAAGGAGAAAGCTCAGAAGGAGCTAGCTACTGTAGTCCAGTCTTCGGCTCAGAGTGTTTATTTTCCCACTCTTACTCCTGAACAAGAGGCTGAAGACAGAGCTACCTGGGAGGCAACGCTGAAAGGACTAAGTCTCCGGGGAGGAGATGCTAGATCAGCGGCCCTCAGAGAGAAGAAGAGGTTGGCTTACATGGCTAAGATGATTGCTCTATCTGATAAGCCAGCAGTTGATCTGAGAAGGCAGATACCCAGAGGATCTAAGTACGGGAGAGCAAAGCACCGTGAGCACCTTATATCAAGAAGGCTCATGTCTCTCACATAGATAAATGGGTGCCCGCCGAGGTGAATGATCAATGGGAGGAACTCAAAGAGGGATTCATCAAGGGCTTTTATGTATGGGGTTACTACCCTTCGAGAAACCGATTGATCGTGCATTTGATGAATTCATGCATCAATACAACGCCCGACTCGTAGATCAGCCTCCGGAGATAATGAAGAAAGAGAATATCCCTTTTCGAGCTCCAGCCTTCAAGCGCATTCCACCTCCAAGGATAACTCGTGGAGTTCTATGCACTGAGGAAATAGAAGACGAGATCATGGCAGCTGCATGTCACTTCGATCTGAGCGAAGACCACCTTGAAGATCTCGAGGAAATCCAGACACTGAGAGCCAGAATCTACAAGTATTATGGTCTGGATCCTCCAGCTGATATGTCTGCGGACTTCAAGAAGCGGACGCAGAGATTCAGACGTCAGTAGTGATCTTCTTATCTTTTGTAATAGTAATAGAAACTTTGTAATCCTCTGTCCGTATATATTATCAGTTTCTATTGCTTGCCAGACAATTACTCATTGTCTTACGACTTTTGATTGTGTTTTCACGACTGATCACTGAAGTGATCTGACACACACTCACACATAACCGTTTCTCGGATTTTGCCTACCTCTCTACTGAACTTATTGAAGTCAACTAATCACTTCATCTTGACTGAATCCTCAGATCAATTAGGGGGAAATTACAGTCAGTAGTCTAGTATTCCTGGTTCTTATTTTATAGGGGTTTTGGCATCATCAATTAGGGGGAAATTGTTGGGTTATGAGTCAGTAGATGGTATTCAGCTGATTAGTGGTTAAAATAATATTGGGGGAAATCATAGTAGTACTATGGAATTGAAGATCCCAAAACCCAGCTGATATCAGTAGTATATTGTCGATAGGATTAGCTGATGTATAGGCGAGACTTTTCGTAGTTGTTTATCTTTTGTCTAAGTCCTGTACGGGGTAAACTGTTGGACTGATTTTCTGACGAAGTTACTTTCCAGAACCCCACGTCATCAGTGTAATCGCTTGCATTCTTCTGACTTCAGCTGTATCTGACCTCAGTAGGAGATATCCCATCAGCTGATAGTTATCAGCAGAAGAACATAATGCAAAGCTCAGTACCTTCGCAGTCATCAGCTGACCCACCAAAGCCCTATCAGCTCGTCAGCCGACTCAGCCAAAGAAGACAGAGAGTGTCTTGAGTCTACTGTATCCGATAGAAAACGACCCAGTCGTATAAGTCTTTTCGAAGTTCAGCAGAAGATCATACGAGGATGTGGACTAGTCAACTCTAATCTCTGACACATTCTTACCTACCACAAACCTCGACCAATGAGAAGCCGACACGCTTTATCTGCTCCAAACAACTAAAGCCTCGCTCTCATGTACGTATTAATCGCCCGCCGCAACAATTCGAAATTATGGCCGTTTTCTTTGGAAGCTTGTGACACGTGGCATCGTCTTCTCCAACGGACATATGCCTGCTCACAACTATAAATAGAGAAGAAATCTGAGCTCCACGCACGGGATTCACAAGGGAAAACGCTCAAGCATTCAAACACTCTAGCAAACTTGAAAGATCATCCAGCGAAGAACTTGCCTTCATAGAATATTTTTAGTTCTTCTCTCTAGAGTTCTTTAGATCCCTTCTTCTCTAGCTAAGCTCATTGCCAAATTTATAGCTTAGAAATTCAAAGGAGTTCACTTTCTGTGAATTGTTCTTATTGTAAGAACTCCTTCTTAGTTGGAGATCATCCCCTCCCCTTTCGAACTTAGGTTTGAATTGTAAAGTCGCTAAGGACTATAACTTAGAAGCGGTCCGTCCGGATTGCACGATTCCCTTGCCGAGACTTGCTCGGATTAATCAACAAGTTCTCCTGCCTTGTCAGGACCGTGGACGTAGGATCTTGCGTATCCGAACCACGTTAAATTGCTTGTGTTATTTACTGTTTTATTGCATTGCATACAACTGATTAAAAATCATATCTTTGCATAAAACGTATTTTAAAAAGCGCACCAGCCAAAAGACTTTGATTTGCGAAAATACGTTTTCAAACAGAGACGAATCTCCGGGCCCCACACACTTATCCGCACAAACGTCTTCGACTGAGTTTCAACAACCGACTTAAGTCGGCAGAAGAGCTCGATGGCCGACACACTCGACCCGTGATCGAAGGTTAATATCCGGCACTTTCGTTCATCGGGCCGCAACCTACGGCTCGAGATGTCCTTCACGTTCTGAGAAAAAGAAACTGTGATCAGGTGTATTCACCCCCCCCCCCTCTACACCTGACTATCGTCTCCGGACCAACACTTCTCATCACAACGGAAGCACTTACCTGCAGCTCTCTTTGCCGCATAATCTCGTTGTGAAATTTGGCAGACGGGTCTACTCGAAGTCGTATTCCCAGTCCGCGCCGTTGAAGCCATCGAAGACATTGATTCACGCCCTTTATCCTTAACAAATCCGCTCCTATTATTGTTGCCAATAGAACCTGGGCTCGACTTCGCCACGGAAGTATTAGAATAGGACGGCCCTACCACACTCGAGACTGACGAAAACCCCACGCGGTTTACCCCAACAGTTTGCGCACCGCCTCGGCTGCCCAAAACCCTAACTTCCTGCTCAATCTCTTTCGCAAGATGGATAGTGTCTGATAGCGTTCTTGCGTCGCGCGACCGAATCTTCAAACGGATCTCATCTCGCAACCCGTTAAGAAATAAGCTTAAATAATATTTTTCGTTCAAGCCTGGGACATGAACCATCCGTGCGATAAATAAAGTAACATACTCGCCTACCGAGTGCGTTTGTTTTGTCTGAACGAGTATCTCAAACGGGTTGGCCAACGGATTCGTGCCAAACATACGAATCATCTCCAACTTGAATCCCGACCATCCCATGGTCGGGCTCGTTGCTCGTACCCATTGAAACCAAGGTAGAGCATCCCCTTCCATTGCCACAAGCGCCACTTCCAATTTCTTAGCATCTGGAGTATGATGCAATTGAAAATATTTTTCAACACGCGTCAACCATCCTTCCGCGCCGGAGCCGTCAAACATCGGTAAACTAACCTCGCGGCGAAACAGCCCGAGGTTATGGTGGAACTGGTAGCCGTTTCAGATCCGGTGGAGTGCGGTTCCTCCGTCGCATGCAGATCGCCCATATTAGGGTTCGGTCGTGATCCTCCCTCGGAACCCTCCGCCGTTACGTGCTGATTCTGATTCGCCACCAATCCCTTGAGTAACTCGCGAATCGAATCTACAGAATCCTTCGTCGAAGACATCTCCCCACTCAATCGCAAATACATCGCCTTTAACCCCTTCTCCAACTCATCCATTCGCGAATCCATAGCCTGTTGTCGCGTATTAGTCATCCGGCAGGTCGGACCAATTTGTTAGAGTAAAGGAATTATAAGCGAATTTATAATAACCAAACGAGAATTCAAATTAAACGAAAATCAAAATCCCACGGAAGAACTCTTCCGGCCAAGCGTAACTATACGCCGAGTTTGATCCAAGACAAAATCTCGATGCCTCATCTCTACTAGATCAACCCTATTATATACTAATAAAAAATATTACTTAAGGAAAGTAGGCCTATATGTGGCCAGCCCGTTATATGGGAAGTTTATTAAAAAGAGCATATACTAAAAATAAACCCTAACCCTAAATTAGCCGATTCCATGCACACCGACTCCATGCATCGAATCCGCGCTCCAGCTTCCCATGCATGACCTTACGTGGCTTCCAAGTTTGACGCCACATTCTCGATCCCTCTCTTCTTCAACTTCCGTCGATTCCGTTGATAAACCAAGTCTCTAATAGGATTCAGAGACTATCTCAAGTCAGAAGGCATTTATGTGGTAAAACCTCCAGATGACAAAAGACTCTCAACAAAATCAACACAGTTATTGTCTGTAGAACAACTAAAGAAGGCACTGAGGTTTGTCTAAACTAATTTCACATTCACAACTGTGTATGGATTTTCATTGTTTTCCTTGTTTGTTTGATCTCAAGAATGTCTGTTTATACATAAGCTTCAATGAAATCCTTCACAGTAAGATATTCTAACTCTATGCCTCTACTTGTATTCTCACAGCAAGGCGGACAAAGTGACAACAAATACACATTCTCAAGGAATACGGTTTTCGAATCACATGACAGGTATGTTACTTTTTTATACTACGTACTCCCTCCGTCCCGCTATAACCGCCTCAAAACTTTTAGGCATTGAGATTAAGAAAATAGATGATAAAATAAGAGAGAGAAAATGAGTGAGATAATGAGGGATTATATGATAAAGTATGAGAAAGAAAATTAGTTATAGAATAAGAGTAGATGATAAAGTGAAGATAAGTCGTAATTTTTTTGTCAAATTGGGTTCAAGACACTTTTAGTGGGACGTCTCAATTTCTAAAATGAGCCACAAATAGCGGGACGGAGGAGTACTAATTAGGGGAGTCCAAATTTGAATTCAACAGAAAAACGAACCGATCACTAGGATACTGTTCAAAGATTTGAAAATTGAAATAAATTTTGTTTCGGTTTGATCTTGTTGATTATCTTGAATTTTACTTGATTCGATTAAACTGTTAAAATATGCTTAAAACTACAGCGAACATGGATCCTCAAGTGACAAAGAAAGCCTCAAATCTTCCCCATCAACAAAAAAGTAAACCAGATAACAGGTTTTTAAAATTTATCTATTTTTTTCTTTTTTTCAAATCTTCTTCTTGCAGTTTCCCGCTAAAAACCCCTAATATCTGATTTTCCTAGTTCAGATGAAGAACGTTGATGTCTGATTATCTATATCTTGTCTGAGCTGGAAAAGAATTTTTAATTCATTTCTACTTTTAAATTTTTTTATCGCATAATGATGTTATAATTAATTTTGTAACGTTGATGTGACATAAGATAAAAATGAGAGAAAATTAATGGTTTCTGGTAAAGGATCAACCTGGCGCCACCACCAAACATCAACCAGAAAAGGAAAATAATTATAGACAATAATTACGTATTTGGTTAACATTGATTAGCATGTAAGCATCTTTCCAGTTCATTGTCTCCACTACACCAACTACTTGATTAATAGAGTTGCTCATTTCCAGTTCAATATTAGTAGTATAATATTCAAAAAAGTCAATTAACATATTATCCATCGAATTTTTATTCATTTTTCTGTACGTGTCTCGATTGCTAAAGTCAAAGATTTATTTGGTGTGTAAAATTGGTGATTATGATTAGGGACGGATTCAGGATTTTCGATTAGGGGGGAAGAAATTTATCGGGGCTTGAGTTTTCTTTGTACGGGGGTTCGAGGGCAGAGCCCCCGGAAAAAAAATAATTAGCACATTTTTCTGCTTAAATCTAATTATACTTATTCTTTATGGCTTATTTAAGGATTATATTCTTCTTTCATGAATAACTCATATATTTTTTTATATTTATTCGAAAAATATAATACAAAATCCTATTTTGACATCATTCTAAATTTAGTTAGAGGAAATTAAGAAGAATAACAATATCTAACTGAGGAATTAATAAGTATTTAAATGATAGTTTATTTATACTTCAAATGTTCTTAATTTTATATCAGTAAGTACATGAAAAAAAAAACACAAACATAGTATATTAATTGCATTAAACAAAAAACATAGTATATTAATTGCATCAAGTTATATAAGTTGACTCTACCAAACTAGGTATCCAAAACTCAAAATCTACACCTCCACTAAAATATGTGACATTTAATATACGTTTTTTAAAATTTTTCAAAGTTAGGATAACAAATTTAAAAATTTCGGGGGGCGAATTCGAAAATTTAATTGGAACAAGTATAAAAATTACTAGATATAAAAGATAACTCGTAGTATTGCACAAAAATTCGGGGGGCGGTCGCACCCACCCGCCCCCCTTGGATCCGCCCCTGATTATGATAATTAGTCGATCGCAGTGAAGTGCTTCTATGTGAAGCGAGATTTGATGCAATTTTACCTTTAATTTAATAAATATTATTTCCTCCATCCCGTTACTTTTTCGGCGTGGAATTTAAGAAAGTACGTAGAAAGTGTGTTAAATGATGAAGTCCACTATTTAATTAATTGTGATTGACAAATTATTTTCTTTTTTTCAACAAAAATCGGGACAACCGAAAAAGAAAACTAAGACAAGAAATACAGGATGAAGATATTATTTTATTTTATATTTGTATTAATGATATATTACTATTAGTGTAATGTGTAGTATGAATTAAAATAATCAAAACATGTGGTTAGATTATTATGCATAGAAATTCCACCAGTGCTAGATTGTCGATCTAATTCGACGAAGAATGTACTTAATAATATAATTAATAGGATTTTTTATAAATGGGAAATTAAAAATACTCGGGTATACAAATGAGGCAATGTCTATAATACTTGGATTTAATCAGATACAGCTATTGTACATCAGTGGAGTTTAATTAATATACACTTTAACAATGATAGATTTTCCATTTCATAAGGAAAAGTATAATAACAATCCCCATGTCATTATTAATATTTTATTTTTTTTCTTAGGGCATCATATTAAAAATGCCTTTTTTAAAAAATGCAGATAATAAATAATTAATTAAAAATTAAATAATAGACAACACAAAATACAATTTTATTATTGGAGGTGATAGTCTTTATAATTTATAAAGTATTTTGCATATTATTATTTTAATATTGTCGATGCACAGCGATTCTTTTGAATTGGTTATGTGGATTAGCAGTTTGGCAGCGCAGAAATTCAAACGCTAACGACTAAAATCAAATAGAAAATTTGAAATAAAGAGAAAGAAGACAAGATAAGGAAATTCACTGTTTTGGGACTCTTCTCTCTCTCCTCTCTTTCTGTCTCTCTCATCATACACTCTCTCTCCCATAGAAAAGGTGTGGACGTTTTACCTCACTCTGCATCTGAATTTAACCAGCAATGAATGCGACTGTTTGAGTTGGGTGCTGCATGATTATTCACGCACACGCAATCCGTAACTCTAATTAGGGCTTAATTATTGAAATTAGGGTTTGGATTCCGTACTCTTGAAGTTTTCATTCGCTTTACCTACTTTGTGTTGTTGAGTTCTTGTATTTATAACTGCTAGATTCTACGAGGATTCTTGAATTTGAAGCGGTGAATCTGAGCTTGGTTCACTGGCGGCGAGATGAGCGCTTCCAAGTTCATAAAGTGCGTCACAGTCGGTGACGGAGCCGTCGGTAAAACTTGCCTGCTCATTTCCTACACCAGCAACACTTTTCCTACGGTGAGGATTTTCTCTCTCGTGCTGAATTATTTGGTGGCTGAAAGAATAAATTTGGAATGTGAAATTGAGGTTGATTCAGTGCTGGTAACCTTGGATCGTGTTTAGTGGGGGAGTTCATATTTGAAATTGAAACAAATGTAACAAAAATTAGTGAGGTTATTCGTCATCGCAAATTTTATGAATCTGACTTTAGGGATCCACAATGTTCTGATTCTATGGGTGTTTATGAAATGGACTGCACTGTGTTGATGTGATGACACAGAAGGTGAAAATTTCCTATTTTATTTACTCTATGGTGTCCATACAGGAAATGGTAGTAGATCAGCTATCAATTTGTTTGCAAAAGATCATAATTAATAATAGTCTTACTGATTTGCTTTCCATCACTTTGGAATTAGATAAAAGCTTTGATTGTCTTAAGCTATTTGAGTGAAATCTATATGCAATCTATCTCTTGTTTTGAATCTCTTTGAATCATTTCTCCTTAACTTGTCCTTGTTCACTCTATGCTTGAAGCTCTATTTCACTCATTTACCTTGTTTGGGCAACTGGAAGGTTGAAACATCTCTTTTCTGCAGTATGATTTTAGCGTAAAATCCTATTTGATTATTTGTTCTCGTGTTGTGTAGGATTATGTCCCAACTGTTTTCGACAATTTTAGTGCCAACGTTGTGGTGGATGGGAATACTGTTAATCTTGGGCTGTGGGACACTGCTGGTAAATTGCCCTTTGAAAGTCCAAACCTAACTTTATAATTTTCAACCAATTACTGGACCTTATTCTATTGAGCAGGTCAGGAGGATTACAATAGATTAAGACCGCTAAGCTACCGTGGGGCTGATGTCTTTATACTTGCATTCTCTCTTATTAGTAAGGCTAGTTATGAGAATGTTCCCAAGAAGGTGAGTCTTTCTTTGTATGCTATGTCGAGCTCTGCGCTTGTCACTATGGGAAGGGTTTAAAGTCACCTGTCACTAATAGTTTCCTTTGATTCCCAGTGGATTCCTGAATTGAGGCATTATGCTCCTGGAGTTCCAATAATTCTTGTCGGTACAAAGCTCGGTGAGGATCTCTTTTCATCTTTCCTTTAAATACCTTCCTACACTTTTTGTTCACCATTTTATATAAGTTGTTTGCTGCCATTAACTATTTTGCATATTAGCATCAAGCCATTTTTTCAAAGTTATTATATTTTCGCGTAAGTGCTCTGCATAAACATATTGGCAAGTGTTCTCGAATGCAAGTTGCTATCACTTAAGTTAGAATTGAATATTTCAACCCTATCGTTTTTATTGCTGACACTCTTCATGTCCTTCACTGGATTCTAGTTGCTTTTCTTCCTGACAAATTTCATGAAGAACAGAAAGGCTTAAACCTTTATAGGTATATGCCTGTATCACTGTATGGAGCTGGAGTGCCGAGAATTAGAGAAAAAACACAGAAATATGACTTCTAGAAGCTAATATATTTGCATGTGTTTTGCGTAGTGAAGAATGATAGTCATAACTCATAAGAAAACTAAGTGTTTCCTCGGCATTGCACATAGAAAATTATGAAAAGAGTCATGTCAGTTAAACAATGATAGACACTTTTTCCCTCTTAAGCAAATAAAATAATTTAAATTTACCTTCTGAGTTGGTTCTCTAATTATCCCTACCAATGCAGTATTTTCCAATTTGCTTCAAAATAACAATATCTAGTTTACTTTCAGATCTTCGAGAGGATAGACAGTTTCTTGTTGACCATCCCGGAGCAGTGCCCATCTCAACTGCACAGGTATACTTTATTTTGTTTGGTTACATCCTCTTCATATGTTAACGTATTAGTGCTGGAAAGACCAAATTATTCCAACAATGAGTTTGCGTCTCCTGAAGAGAATTTGATCTACCATTTTCCTTTAAAGGGAGAGGAGCTCAAGAAGTTGATTGGTGCGGCTGCTTACATTGAATGTAGTGCAAAGACTCAACAGGTGATTAATCGTTCCCTTGTAACTACCCCTTTATCTTTGAACATCATTTGCCGAAGGCTTTATAAAGTTCCATTATCGAGATTATTCTCATTACTCTGTTCCAAAATGTTGCAGAATGTGAAGGCAGTCTTTGATGCAGCTATTAAGGTTGTTCTGCAGCCACCTAAGCAAAGGAAGAGGAAGAAGAGAAAGGGTCAAAAAGCCTGCAGCATACTGTGATTGCCTAAGCAAGTCCAAGCAGAGAGAGAGAGAGTATTGTGATTAGCTAACTGGCTTCAAATGTATCTGATTGAGACCCATCATGACATGGAAAACATCTGGATCTTGAGCTTTAGATTCGTATGAGTTGTGTTGTAAGATTCTATTTCTTCATACTTGTAGAGAGTGAAGATTTTATTTGAAGAATTTGGGAAATTTTCTATATGGTTGGCAATCTGCTTAATGGGCTCTTTATTAGTTCCTAGACTGTATGGACTGGTTGTGATACTGTTGTATAATTTGTTGTAAAGTAGTGTTTGATTTCATCTTATCCCTTGTATTATGTCTTAGAAGAGTGTTGTGATTTGTAATCTCCAACTTCATGGTTTTTCTTACGGTTGGTTTTGGATGAGGTGGATTTTATCTAAGGTCGGGTAGAATTATGTCTGAATGTGTTGACTAAACTCACATGTCCGAATAACTTATTAACTGAATTCATGGTCAATTGTTGATCCCCAAACGTCCGGTCTTAAATAAGTTCGATGTCATTCATATTTTTGTGTTTTTAATACCCACGAGATGTCGATTTGGGATCAAGATGCCGTTCCTCACCACCTCATTTTCTCTCCCTCCCTTGAATTCTCCATAAACTTCCTCTCTCTCGCCAATTTCAGCCGAGTGTTATGAATTTTGCAATCAATACCAAGATTTACTCTGTATCCCCTCTATTTGTTGGTTCACTTCTCTCCCGCTCAGTGACAAAGAGTCCTGTACAAGGTAATGTTTTTCTATGCTAGTAGATAATATTACGACCCCCGGCCGACGGAACTTCGATTAAATATACTCTGTTTATAGATAATTTTAGTGAAAAATATAATTAACTACTCCCTCTGTCCCGTTATTTGTGGCTCAATTGGTTTCGGCACGGGAATTAAGAGAGTAAATGATAAAGTATGAGAGAGAGTGTAGATGATAAAGTATGAGAGAGAAGATGAGTAAGATAATGAGAGAGTATGAGAGAAAGATGATAAAGTAGGAGAGAGAATGTAATAAAGTAGGAGAGAGAAGATGATAGAGTAGGAGTAATTTTTTACCAAATTAGGAAAGTGGGCACAAATAATGGGACACTCATGTTGGGAAAGTAAGCCACAAATAGCGGGACGGAGGGAGTATTTGCTTAGATTCAGTTGCTTAGATTTGGATAACATTGGAACTTCGACTAAATAGGGTATAGGATTCGAACATGAGACCTCTCTTAAAACCTTTGCTTGTAGGGTTTGGATAACATAGGGTATAGGATTCCACCAATGATGCACCTAAACCTTTGTGATTCAGTTGCACCTAAACCTTTGTGATTCCGCCAATGGTGCACCTCAACCTTTGCTTAGATTCACCATTATGGTGCACCTAAACCTTTGTGATTCAGTTGCTTAGATTTGGATAACATATACTCTGTTTTACGTTATACAGAGTTTATATTGTATCTACTATTTTAGGTTTAGATTATTTTACTATTATAGGGTATTATAATATTTCAAATTTTTATTGTGCAAAACTATTTAAACATAGTATTACATAAACAGGGTATATCATAATGTCCTGCATAGCACGGTTATAAACTACGTTAGTTCATTTAATAAATCTATTTATTTCCTTCGTTGAATAAATTGATGGTTCATCTCTTTTACTCATTATTTATTTATCTTTATTCATTTAATATTTGATGATTCGTTTATTTTTATACATTCTTGTATCCTATAAATTGTAAATTTAAACTTCTTCAAAATTTACGTATCAAATTAGATATATTTAGATAAATCGAATTAGAAACATTGATGCAAATGAAAATAGCATATTGAAATCAAATTTGCAATTTGTAGAGATGTTCTAAATTTTTTATAATTACTTTTTAATTGACTATTAATTTTGAGATGAACTAGTATGCATCATGTTGTACATGCAACATGAATTAATTTTCAATTTTAATCCGATTTGATTTAGATTAAAAAAAAACTTAGATAAAATCTAAAACGTCCTCCCACCGCCTCCCTCCCACTACCCATTCTCTTTCTCCCCCTCTTTCTCGGGTGGGATCCTCTATCCCATAAATGGGTCTCATTGGATGTCTCACCCCTTAAAACATCTCAAATTCGACGAGGAGCTATACATTTCAAATTCCAATTCAATTAGCCACCCTATTGGAATGGAAAGGATAAGTTAACCATGCCGCTTCGAAGCGAAAGGGGCGTTTTCCTCCCTTTTATGAGAGTAGTGCTTTCGGACATGGTAGGTGAAAGACATCAGGGAACTAGCTGGCCCGAGGAATGGCGCTCAGGCTTGAGTTGTCTTCGGAAGTAGTCCTCTAGTTATAGCTGGTCGTCGAATTTGGGATGTTTTAAGGGGTGGAACATCCACCACCATTTATGGGATAGAGTATCCCAACACCTCTTTCTCACCCCTCTCTTTCTCTATCTCCACTCCACTCTCTTTCTTTCTCTCCCGCTGTCTTCTCTCTCCCTCCCCTCTTTCACCGTTCTCCCTCTCTCCCCCTCCTTTCACTGTCCTCAATTTCTCTAGCAAATTCGACATCTTTTTGCCTTACCTCGCCGTGAATTACGTCAATCGCCGTGAAAGCTCGCCGCCCGCTGCCGTCTTGCAACTCCTCTTCGATGACGGTAACTATCGATTCCGACTTCGTAGTGGTCCTCACCGCTCTCCTCTGCGCACTGATCTGCATGGTCGGCCTCGTCGCCGTCTCGCGCTGCGGCTGAACCCGCCACATCATCGAAAATCGAGATTTAGCTCTGCCGCCGGCGACGGGCGTTGACACTAGAGGTCTGACGAAGAAGGATCTGAAGTCTGTCTCAGGCTAAAACTGAGGTTGCAACATTCTCTCGAACGAATTCCATCACAAATTTGCAGAATATCGCTCTCAAGGTTTCTAATCTTAATTTTCATCACAATTTTCTACATAACTTCGTCTTCTTTTATGTAACATTTTTTTACTTCATCATCATAGCTGCAAGGAATAGAGATATTTTGGAGAAAGTTGGATTGGTGAATGAGACTTTGCCATCAAATTTGGTGACTTCTGCTCGTGTTATTGGTAATGTGGCAAATCTATTGGATATTAGAGATACAGAACTAACTAGGTATATACGACAATTTGAAATATGATTGGATAGATTAGATTGGTTAATTTAGTGTGTACTATTCTTGTAATAGCTACGGATCTCTATCAAACAACTTTTTAAATATACACAAAAGGTAATAGTCCGCCCGATTGACACATCTAAAATGTGTAAACCTAGGATTAGAGATCTCTCTGAATGCAAAAGTTTAGTTTATGTTTTAACTGTCTGTTAGCTTATTGGCAGAATATCGCTCACAAGGTTTCTAATCTTGAATTTTCATCACAATTGACACATTGATAAGAATGCGACACTCTCCTTCGGAACAATTGACACTTTTATTTATTACGATTGAAACTTTAGGTAATATTTCTAGTTATTATGCTTCATATTTTATTGCGTAATTACTGGATTAAAGTGACACATTCCTTAATTATAATTGACACTTTACTTCACTGTGATTAACACTTTGAGATAAATGACACTTTTGTTCGTTGCAATTGATATATTATTAGAATGTGATATTCTCCTTCGAGACAATTGACAATTTTGTTTATTACAATTGATATTTTGGGTAACATTTCTGGTTATTATAATTCATATTGATTACTATATTAAAATGACATGTTTCTTAATTTTGAGTGACACTTTACTTCAGTGTGATTAATAGTTTGAGATAAATGACACTTTCGTTCGTTGCAATTGACATTTTTTTTCATAAACAAATGACACTTTTTTTCGAAATAAATCGCATTTTTTTCAAAAATAATTAATAGTCAATAAATAATACAAATGACACATTTATTCATTACAAATGACATGTATTCCCTTATCAAAAAATCGGAAAAAAAAATAAAAAAATTTATCCTTTCGTTAAAAGTTACATATGTTCGTTCCAATTTTTTCCAGTTTTTGATCCGTCCCAATTGACAATGGCTATTATACACATCCCAATCAGAGATCAACTGTTATTTTATTAAAAAAAGGTTTGTTATTTGTATTTTGAAATATAATTCAATTTGCATTACCATTTCGTACGCGTAACCAATAAAAAAGTGAAAAATTAGGCGATGACTCGACTTGCTTTATTGGTTGTTAGCAAAATACTGACGACTTTGTTTATTTTTACGAACAAACACGATTTATTTTTTAATTTGAAAAAAAGTTTAAATACGTAACAAATATATTTGGTTGCTGAATTTTGCGTGTGTGATTTGTAATGGAGAGAGAGACATCCTACCAAATAAAGCAGTGATGGATATGTATACCATCACTCTTATTTTGGAAAAATCGTTTACAAGATAAAATTTTAATATTTTAACTCAAATCTTATTTTTTATAATATATATACAAAAACCGGTAATAATTCAAAGTTTCAAATCATACACAATCACAACCACTACACTTATTTAATTTTGTGTATCAATTCCAGATGTCAAAATTCCTTGTCACTATAGTCTAGTCATTTGATATTTTTATGAGTCTCTGAGTTGTCGGAAGGAAATTAATTATAAAATTTTGAACTAGTATCCAATTAAAGGACATTTCGCTGTTGTACCAAACAACCTCCTTTACGTGCTGAATTGTTTTTGACTTAGATAGATAAGATAGTTTTTTAGATTACCTTTTCCCAGTCAAAGCTGGGGGTCTATTGATTTAGATAGACGTAAAACGAACTCAAGTTGAATTGAATTTATTTACTATTATAATAACATACTCCGTCCCATCAATCTTGCAATATTTCATTTTTGAATTGTCCCATCAATCTTACAATATTACCTAAAATCAAAAGAAAATCAGTGGACCACATTCACTTAAGCAAATGAACCCCATTATTTTTTAATTTTACATCACTACTTATATCTTTATATCCACCACTTTACTTTTACACCCACTATCTTAAATTTATGCCGAGACCCCAATATTGCAAGATTGGTGGAACAGATGGAGTATTTATTTTGATCTATAGTACTCGAGGCTTATTTGTTAGTCATAATAATAAATGCTACTTTATCTATTCTATTATACTACTCCCTCCGTTTCTTTATTGATGTCCAGTTGAATATGGGCACAGAGATTAAGGTATTAGGTGTAAAGTGAAAAGGTAGTGGGTCCAAGTATATTTAGAGATTATTTTATTATATTTTGTTAAGTTAATTAGTAGCTAATACAAAGTTGACTTCTCCTCATATTTTTTACTATGTGTCACTGTTCATAAAACCAATTCATTTATTCGTAAAAATTGATGAACTCTAGTAAAAGAATACATTTACCGCCAAAGGACAGTAAATTGCATCATTGTTCATAAAACCAAAAAATTTATTCATAAAAATGCCACTATGAGACTTCGATAGAGCAATTACTTTATGCCACTATGGAATAGTAAATGGAATAGCGGCAATGTGAAAAGGAGTAAATTCAAATCTTGGAAGCTCATATATAAGCTTACATGTGAAACTCTCAAATTTAAACTTCATTTCCAACATAATCCAAAACTCTCACTCTAAAGCAAAGTGAAAAATCAATGGCTAGGAGGAAAGATCTAATCATCTAACTACCCAAGAGAGGAATGCCATTTTTCAGTTCTTACTCATCGACTCGAAAAACAGGAGGCATTTGAAGGGCAAGATGCTCGAGGCAAGCCGAAAATGGGAGTGCTGCCCTCGCACCATTAGTCGTCTTTGGGCTGCAGCACAAAAGCAACAAGAAAAGGGTGAAGCAATTTACTTAACAAGCACAAAACCAAACCACATGCGAAGTAAAAGAGTCACAATCGACATCGAACTTATACAAAGCATAGACTTATCCAAGAGATCAACAATAAGAAGACTTGCGAAAGGCATAAGCTGCAGCCCAAGCACTGTGTGGAGATGGATAAAAGGTGGACTAATCAGAGCTCATTCAAGTGCGATAAAGCCTAATCTGACAGCCCCCAATCGATTGCTCAGGTTAAAGTTTTCTCTCGAAGGCTCGAAGCCCTAGAATTTGATAGGATTCTTAATACTCTACGGTTCAAAACCATGGTTAAAGTCGACCACCTTCTCGTCGCTCAGATCAATCGGCATCGAGACGGCGATGCCGTTCAGCCCAAGGTTCTTGCTCACACAAACTAGCGTCGCCGTCACACGGCGACGAGGAAACCCTCGATCTCGTCGGCCACCTTCCCGTCGCTCAGATCAATCGGAGTTAAAGAATCTGCTTCGTTTTCTTGCACTAAAATCGAAGACATCACAGCGTGGGGGCGGCACAGGTAAGGTTTTCGAGGAGACATCACAACGTCGTGGCGGCGCAGGTAGGGTTTTCGAGTGAGGAAGATGGAGAGAATGGTGAGGATCGATATGAAACGGCGGAACAAACGAAGATATTCGAATAGGGTTACAATGAACAGTGAATGGGGTGTTAAAAGACTAGTTTGCCCTCACACTTAATCCCCTTACTAATTTATTTCCATTTCGGGAAAGTGGGACATGAATAACGAAAGCTACCATTTCGGGTATCTTGGACATCAAAAAAGAAACGGAGGAAGTACTTTTTTGGGTTTTTTTCGATCCCGTTATTTATGTGAATTGATTTAAGTAGGTAAATGTGTGGAATCCATTTGATTAATTAACATTTAAATTTAATTTTTATGATATAGATATGTTACTCATATAATCAATTATTTTTTTAAAATTAATTTGAGTTGATAAAAGTGTAATACTTATTTTCTTATTTAAAATAAAAATAAAAATAATGGAACATAAAATAAATATTAGACAAGTGTAATGGGACGAAGGATATAGATGGGACATTTCCTTGCTCATTTTACTATGTTAATGCCAACTTATATATTCGGTTCAGTTTACAAATTCTCTGTTGTTTTCTTATTATTTGCATACAATGAAGTAATTGAAGAACCAAAATTTTCAGTTACTTTGCCTCTTATTTTAGTTACTGATTTCATCTCTTAATTCTTGATCCTAGACCGGCTTCCAAATTTTGTACAATTCGAAATATCTCGATTTTTTTAGAATAAGTCCAAGTCAAATAGCAATGATTCGAAGTGAAAATTTACCCAGACTATTAAATAAAGACGGAGCTTAACAATGTTTTAGATTACGGCTGCTAAGCTTTTGGTTAAAAAGAAATGCATTAAAGAATTGATTTGGTACGTTGAAATTGATGGGGCCTACGTTTCTCAGAAAACCATGGTGGACTTTCCGACGGTTTATTTTGCGTCAAATCGGAAGTGGGCCCAGCCCAATTTGCGTGGAGCAAATAGAAGTTGACTCCAGGGACTGTACAGTCTTTCGAACCATAAATCAATGGCATTTTAGTCTTCTTATACACAAAAGAAGACGAGCTCGATTCTGGTCGTTCATTAACGTCGTTAATGTGCCGTTACAACACCGTCAACCCGCAATAGCCGGGCCGCCTTCTTCGTCGGTCGGCTTCCGGTCACCGTCCATGATGGGCTCCGTTAAACATAACGATTCCAAAATAAAAATAGAAAGAAATAAACAACAAAAAAATAATAATAATAATCTAATTATAGAGGGATTCTTTTCCTCTCTCTCCGACGATTATTCCATGCAGCAGCCTTCTCTCACCATTCCGTTCTCTCTCTTCTTTCGGCATCTCAGTAAATTATTCAAATTAAGCACAATCTCCTACAGTAAATGATCGTTTACGGTTCCATTTTAGCCGACCCAGCTTGGAAATTTAAAATTGTTTGTTAGCTGAAAGTAGGTCAGCTCGCGATCATCCGTGGCGGTCTTTTCTCGATTTTAAATGTTCGATGGCTTTGAACAAGAGAAAAATATTCAAAACTTTAGGTAGGCTTCCCTTATCACATTGTATTCTTAATTCTTTGGGAAAATTCAACGTGCAATTTTTGGAGGGCTCCTTGTAATCTTGCTGATTAGTATTTTTAATATATAATAAATTGTATATCGTGTGGGCGGAAGCAGGGGATTTGACTAAAGGGGTGCTTTTGAATGGGGGTTTAGGATTTTCTGATTGGTTTTCTCTGAATTATATAGAATAGTAATATAAATGGAGGGGAAATTTCACATTCAAGAATCCCCCCCTTTTTTCTCATGATGCACTGTATTTCTCCATTGGCGGCCGAAGCTGCAATTTGCACTTAATGGGATTTTTAGTGTTCAATTTTGAGAAGAATCTGCAAAAAGAAGCAACTCTTTAGCTTAAATGAGCATAGATGATAGAGGCTGCTGAAGGGTTGTTTTGCTAGACTTTGATTGATCAAGAATTCGAGTGGGGAAGAAATGAAAATTGAGAGGTTGGATTTAGGAAGGAAGAAAGTGATTGTGGGAATAAGGGCTGATGCTAATGCTAAAGAGTTGCTGGATTGGGCTGTGGTGAAAGTAGCTGATCCAGGTGACTGCGTGGTGGCAATTCATGTTTGCAGAAATTCCGGTAATATGTCACTAAATTTGAATCCACCATGGATTAGTACAATGTGAGAATCGCGGTTTTTTTTTAAAATGTCTAGTTTGTGATCACTTGAAGTTCTTTTGATGCAGGTTGCATTTCAAAGGAGAAAGAATTGTTGGATAGTTACTTAGGAGACTATGAAGGCTTATGCAACAAAAAGCAGGTTAGTTTCTACTTTCCTAAAGAGGATATTTTTTTGCAGTAGATGGTAGAGAACTGATTTATGTTGGTGGGATGTTCAGATTGGCCTTAGTGCTGAAGTATTGAAAGGGAATTCAATCAGAAGAGTTCTGGTGAAAGAGGCAAAGAATCATAGTGCATCAGTTGTTATTCTGGGGATAAATAAGCAATGCGCGCTGGGGTAAGATTATATTCTTTAATTTCGTGTTTATGTTGAAATCATGTTGCTTTTTGAAGTATTGATGGAATCTATTTTTAGGAGATGGGCTTCAATTGCAAAGTATTGTGCAAAGAAACTTCCTCTCACTACTGAAGTTATGGCGATTCAAAATGGGAAGGTTGTTTTCACCAGATGCTCAAAAACTTCATTAGAAGGTGCGGCGTTATTTCTTATTCAGCTTGTTCTTAGATCATATATGTGTTACATAGAAAACTGAGTTTTCTTTGTGTTTAGATCCAAAGCCAAGTTTTTGTGGGAACGATGGCATGGCGTTTAAAGACAACTACTCTGAGTATGGAGAGTCTGAGATATCAGAAATGAGCAGGTTTAGCTTGGATACTAGAGATGATGTGATAAGCCCTATTGGGAGGCATATTACAAGATGCTCCTTAAGCTCGATTTCTCTCCCTGCAGAGGATTTTACCAAGCAGAGGCCGGGTTGGCCTCTACTTCAGACAACTAGTTTAGTGACTCAACTTTCAGTTGAAGCAAGGAAAATGTCGGTTGTGCAGTGGGTGATGACTTTGCCACGTCAGACTCTTTCTGATGTTTCGTCTGAGTCCAGCTCGCCTATGAGCTTTAAGACCGACGATTCTTTTAAAGGAGATAGTCCGAAGCTATCTTTAATGAGTGGGAAGCTGCAAGAGTTGCCTAAAGATTTGGAAATCATACTCATGAGCAATCCGGTGGAGTGCAGAGTATTCAGCCTTGATCTTCTTAAGATGTCAACGTCTTATTTCTCTTCCGGTGAACTCTCTCAAACAACTCTACCTTAATGTGTGTGTTTTTAGCCTATCAATATCCTTAACTCACTAAATATCAACAGTTAATCTTATTGGGAAAGGAGGGTGCAATTCTGTGTTCAAGGGAGTTCTTCCTCAAGGCAAGGCAGTTGCTGTAAAGATATTGGAACCGTCCAAACAAGCGTGGAAGGATTTTAGGCGTGAGGTCGACATAATGACCACGTTGAAACACACAAGAATCGCGCCTCTGCATGGGATTTGCGTGGAAGGTGATGCTCTTATCTCCGTTTATGATTTGATGTCAAGAGGGAATCTTGAAGACAATCTACATGGTGAGTTTGAAATAGGAATTTTCAAATTCATGCAAAGTATCACTGCATCATGTAATGTTGAGCTGATTCTTGAATCAGGTGACTTAAAAGAAAATTCCGTATTGCCATGGGAAACAAGGTTCCGTATAGCTATTGGGATTGCTGAAGCGATAGACTATCTACATAACGAATGCCCGAGGCCTGTCATTCATAGAGACATCAAGTCCTCAAATATTCTTCTAACTGATGAATTAGAGCCACAGGTAGTTTCATTAAATTCAAACTGGCCTAACACTCACAATGCAAGTAGCTAGCTTCTAATCTTAAGTACCCTTTTGTTTGTTAATCAGTTATCCGATTTTGGATTGGCGATTTGGGGGCCTACGACGGCCTCCCATCTGATGGACAGCGATGTAGTTGGAACATTCGGATATCTTGCTCCTGAATATTTTATGTACGGAAAAGTCAGTGATAAAATGGATGTGTATGCCTTCGGAGTAGTGCTGCTAGAATTGCTAACAGGAAGGAAGCCTATTGGTTCGGAAACAGCAAAGACTCAAGAAAGCTTGATCATGTGGGTAAGAATATGCACATCTCAACTCTAACCTCATATTTCACTAAAAGTTGATCATATAATGTGTTTAGGCAAAACAAAAAAATCTGAACTAAAACCAACTCATGTTTCGTTGTAGTATTTTAGTAGTTTTCTGAAAATTAATAGAAGTTGGTCTACTCTGAAGGCAAAACCAAGGTTAGCAACCAAGGATTTGAAGAGTATATTGGATCTGAGTTTGGAAAACATCAACGAGGCTCAGATGCAGAGGATGGCCCTAGCTGCAGCACTATGCCTAACTCAATCAGCTCGCCTTCGTCCCAAAATTCACCAGGTAATGAAGATTGAACTAGACCAAAACTTGAAATATCAGATATGGTTTCTGTTCGTTTTTTGTCCTCTAATGTGGTTGCGTCAGATTTTGACCCTATAACTTTATAAGGTTTCCGATTGGTCCTATAACTTTACAAAGTGTTCGGTTTGGTTGTAGTTCACACGCATTTTTTTGTTCGACAATTTATATCGGAGGATCAAAGTCAAACATTTTGTAAGGTTGTATAACCAAAATTGAGCACTTTTTAAAGTTATAAACCAAAATCGACACGACCACATTAGAAGACTGAAAATGAACAGAGGTCACGTTTGAGGACCAAAATTGAGTTTTTCTCGATCAGATCAACATCCTTTGTTCCTGTAATATATGCAGTTTTTGTGATTCAGGTACTTAGTATACTGAGAGGTGATGATTATATGGATGGAGCAAGGGTGAAATGTGATGATGATGATCGAGAGAATGAGGATGAAAACGACGACGAAGTTTATCCGGATTCAAGCGCAGAATCACATCTAAGTCTTGCGTTTCTTGATATTGAGAACTCAACCTCATTCAGCAGCATTGATGGAAGCAGTCCTCTTTCTGTTGAAGAGTATTTGAGGAAGAGATGGAGTCGATCATCAAGTATGGATTAGTTCGTGCAAAAGATGGGACTTTTTTTCTTGTAGGTTTGTGCAGAATGAGGAAGCTTGCACCCTGAAATAATGAGGTGGTTTGGTTTGCTGTGAGGATTTTCTTTCTTTCTTTTTTATCAAATTTCTTATTTATTTTGCTGGTGATAGTTTCTGATAAGTGATTAAAAAAAAATCCAGTATATGATGATGGGTGTTGTGCACCAATAATAAAAACGCATGATACCGTGTTTTATTTAAATAGAATTTCGAATTGGAGGACGAAATATGTGATTTCATGGTGCAAAAAGTTAATTTTAGAAAACATAAAAAAGTTTTGTTAAATACACAATTTGTGAGTCTTACTTTAAGATGAAGAACAAAAAAAAGAGTATGATGAAGGACAAAAAAAATACTCCATCCCGCTTCAAGTGACTTATTTTTTTTCGGCGTGGGAATTAAGAAAGTTGATGATAAAGTATGAGAGATGAGTAAATGATAGATTAAGAGTGAGAAGATGAGTGAGACTGTGAGAGAGTAAATACTTAAGTAAGAGAAAAAAAATGATTAAGTATGAGGGAGAAACTATAAAGTAATAGAGAGAAATGATAAAGTATGAGAGAATTTATAATTTTTTTTTAAAATTATTTTCTTTTTTAAAAATAGGTCACTTGAAATGGAATGTCCTAAATAAAAAACAGATCATTTGAAATTGGACGTAGAGAGTAGTACAATATAGACAAATCTTCTCGGAAAAATATAGAACTTGAACTGTAATTTTAGCCGACAGCATTTTATGGCAAGCATATAAAATGTATAAATCTTTTGTTTTATATATTTAAATGAGGGATGTGCAGTAATATACATTTCAAATATAAAAAATGTAAAAATGTATACAACATATTCTAAATATAAAAAATGTGCATTTCTTTAATTCTAACCATATAAAATTAGTATACTCACTAGGTATGGCAAGTGTAGATTCTTTTCTTCAATTATTTCTGAAAAAGTGATAAGTAGATTCTTTTCTCTAACAGTTGACAATTTTAATATTTTTCAGTTGTTAAAAAACATGCAAATGTTTGGAGACAATCATGCATGCACAATGTTTAATATTATGGTATTTCAAAAATTATACATGTAGGCTACAAAATAACCTACAATGACAAAAATCACATGCAGAACATAACCTCTTTTATTGAATGTTATTTCAATATATGCGTACACAACCAAGGAAGGCTCGTGAGCTTTCTTTTTTCATCACATGTAACACATAAAATTCTAAGTTAAATAAATAACAGTCTAAGTTTGCTCTCTTACCAGAGAAATCGTAGAGAGAGAGAAGCACAACCAAATTCTTTCATCCTTGTTAGGGGGAATCCTTGTGTTGTTTCTTATTACATTAATCGTATTCATCTCAATTCGTGGAAGTCTCAAAAAAATATCACTTGTGATGCAAGCGTAGAGAGACATTGAGAGAATGCGTATAGAGAGGGAGGAGGGAGGAGTACACGTTTTGTCCTAATCCTAAGCGTTTGTGGCTTAATGTTTATGATTAATTAATTAATTAATCAAGCTAATATTCTTGTTATGATTTTGATTGATTTTAGAATCTAGATGGATTCAAATATATAGTTCGAAAATACATAATAATTAATTGAAAATATATACCTATTTTCTTGACATTCATCTCTATTTATCTCTATTTAAATTGTTGGGTTATTTGTGTATTTATTTATGCAAAAATCACTAAGCTATAATGTTGGCTACAATGGCCAGCTAATATGGGCCATTCGGTTGGTTGTGTCGGACTACCGGGCCCACCTAATGTTGGGCTAATTGTAATGTCCGGATTCTCTGCCATAATGACATTATAAATATTTGTTAGGAAATTAATAATGTTATAAATTTATTATTAAATTATCAAATAGAAAATTATTTACTAGTACTATATTCTGATAATTCAACTGCCTGTAAGTTACCATCATTCCGAAGCCCATCATATTAAATTCAAGAAACAATAGAAAAACTACAAGTGAATCTATGTTGACATCAACATATGTATATAATCCAATCATTAGCACTAGAAAATGGTATTTTGACGAATATTCAAAATCAAAAGCCTAGTGATTCACAATCAACGAATGCTATAAATGCAGAAAAAGATGAACTTTGCTTCCTTTCAGTCGTTGGATTTTCAGGATCCGAGTCAATGGCTTCTGTAATTAACCCCTTTTCTTTCCCCCATTAATTAAGCCTTTTGTAGCCCTTTTCTCTAGGATCTCTTTTCCCTTTTATAAATCGGTCGTCACCCCAACTATCTGCGTCGTGCCGCTCGCTCTTGCGGTGGAAGATTCGACTTTTCGGGGACATGATTGCGGGATTAACCAGTTGATTGTAAGTCATTATCTTTCCGTCACTTTTAGGGTTTTTTGTTTTTTTAAACAAAAAATTGGAACAGTGTTAGTTTCTGGGCGTGAGTGAAGTTTTCTAATTTTTCGTAATTGGACTTCTATTTATGGGGTTTCACCGTTTCTTTTTGCTCGGGTGGATGTAATTGGAACTGACATTTGCAATTTTGAGTTCTTCCTGGTTTTGATTTGTGAAATTGTAGCCTCCCACTCAAGGATTTACTTCATGTTGTTGTGTGGTTTTTGGCTTGACTTGTGGTTTAGAATTCTTGGCATAATTTCGTTAGGTGAGCATTAGAGAAATTGTTACCATCTAATTCAGTGAATTTATGTTTTTTTTTTCTCTGCTAGGATTGATATTCATATTGCTGAGTGGCCATTGTATTGCTTTTGCTCAAACTAAATATCTGCTGAAATGGATGATGGAGAGTTTGATTTCCCAAATGACCAAATGTTATCATGCTTGGACATGACTAATGCTCAGAGCAGCTGCTCTTTCGACATGCAAGAGTTTCTTAGCCGTACACAGTCTTGCAACGATGCTCTTGGTCGAACCGAGGCTTACACTGATGTTCTTGGCCGAACACAAGCCTGCACACACGCCCACGCTTGCAACCCATCTGGCCCGGATCAATCCCACACACACACTTGCATTCATGTCCACACTCAAATCCTACCCTCTGCTAGCGAAGGCCAAGATCCAAGCGATGACACAGCTGAGTCCGTCGATAAAAAGGGTAAAAAGAGGTCGTTGGGTAACCGTGAAGCTGTACGTAAGTATAGAGAAAAGAAGAAAGCAAGAACCGCATCGTTGGAGGATGAAGTTGTAAGGTTGAGGGCTTTGAATCAGCAGCTGATGAAGAGGCTGCAGGGTCAGTCATTATTGGAGGCTGAGGTGGTGAGGATGAAGTGCTTGCTTGTCGACATTAGAGGGAGGATCGAAGGAGAAATTGGTTCTTTTCCCTATCAGAAGGCGAATAAGAGTGGAGATGTGTACCAAAATAATACGAATCCTAATCTTCTTGGAACCCATGTGATGAATCCGTGTAATATGCAGCATAGTGATCCGCTTTACTGCCTTCATTCTGGAATGGAAGGGGCGTTGAATGGGCAAGGCCTTGTGGATTGTGGGTTTGAGAATCTTCAGTGTTTGGGAAATCAAAATTCGGTTCCGGATGAATTCCTTGATTGTGGACTCGGTAGTGCTAACCTTGTTTCTAGCATCAATCCCTCCAATGGCAGCAAGAGAAAAGGTAAACCTTCATATGGCTGTGTTTTCAACTTGTTACGAAGAATGCCTTGATATTAAATGCTCTAGGTTCTCCATATGACCACTATTTGCTTGCTTGTAGAAAGTTTAATCCCGCTTCTCTTATTTTAAGCAGAGATTATTGCGTTGGTGTTGTCTCAATAATATTAAGTCTCATGTCTGATGAAGTCTTTGTATTCTTGGCATATCTTTTTGCTTATTTTGCACAAAGATTATTGTGTTGGTGTTGTTTGTAGAAAATGAGAATTCTTGTCTGATGAAATGTGTGGATTCTAGCATAATTTCAAATTTTGCATTGTAGTATTGTAAGTCTCTAGCAACTTCTCTACATGACTGGTCTGGATGGTTGATGGGCGTATAATTTAGTGTACGGTGGACTTAATTCCACATAGCTGTTTTATTTGCATGTTAAGGTTTCATAGAAAGTTGGAATTTTGTTTATGCTGGATTAGCATGCCATGCTAAGTTATGTATCTTTATTGATGGTGTAGATGGCTATAAGTTAGAAGATTAGTGGTTTGAGAATATCAAAGAGTAGGAAATTGTTGTTCATGTTTAGCCTAAGCTTTTAATTTCGATGTTAAGTGGTGTTGATTTGTTTTCTTAGTACACAATCAAGATTTTTGAAAACTTGCATCCCGCCTTTCTCTTGATTTTGTACGTAGGTTCGCGTGCTGCAATGGCCAGGCAATCTTAATGATGAGAATGCGCATTGCCATGTTCATATCCATCCGTATCACTCCCCCTAATAAACTCAAGTATGCCCATGCTTGGGGTCGTCGTGGTTTGTGTAAAGTCGTTTCTAATTCTACGCCATTGTAAAGCGAGAGGATCGGAGCGTAGCTAGCAGAGGGTTCATATTTTGGTTTTGTCGTTTCTTGATGTCTTCAAATTTTGTTTGTCAAGTTTGAAAGTTGTGAAATGTGGGAACTCCTATTTATACCTTAAGCCATGAACAGTTTTGTTGTTTGCCATGATCTTAAAGGTAGATGAAATGGGTGTATTTTCCTCCATCTGATTTTAAGTATGCTAACTCGTGAAGACTTTTATGCTCATTTTTGGTGGCTATCAACAAACTCATCTTTAGACTCTTTGATGCCTTTTGCTCTCCACCCCTAATAGTTTTCACTAAAGTTAAAAGTTGCATAGTGCTATGGTCCTTTTACAAAAATGATGTATTTGACTTGTCTATCTCAACATATTGTATCTGACATTATACAATACGACGCTTAAATTGATGTGTCTTGTATGTTTAAGTATGTTCAACCCAATTTTAATGAAAAATACAAATTGATTTATTTATACTTCAAATTTTGTGTTCAATCGTCATATTGTACCCAAGTTCTTAGAAAATATCGTTTCCCTAACATTCTCAAATAAAAAGGAATCTTATGAAAGTGCAGAAAATGATATAATTATAAAGTATTGAGAATAGTTGAAAACAAAATTGAACTCAGCTTCTATTCAACATCTTAACTAACGAATATTTTCCAGACGTTTCCCCTTAATTTACAAGACCTTTTAAAAGAAAACTTCAATTGGAGTGTCACTTTCACAATGTGTATGCACTCGCTACAAAAATTAAGAGTATATTAATTAATTGATACATAATTTGCCATGGAAAGGTGTAAATTACTTTTTCCAACAATTAACCACTTGTTTTAATGATTAGCATATATTAATAAATTATTCCCTTTGTCCCATTTTTAATGTCACTTTTAATGGCGGTGCAGTTTCTAAGAAAAAATATTAATTATGTATGAAGTTATGAGTTCCAAAATTATTATGCATAATAATTTGCTAAAAAAAAAAATGAATAATATTTTTGGAATAACTCAAAATGATAAAATAGACAATATCTTCTGAATAAAAGGAGTATGCTATATAGGCTCAAGAAGTAGACAATATCTTCAGAATAGAAGGGCAAACAATTAATATATTTTGCCCTTTTGCAATCGTCAAGAGGCATTTATGGCAATTATCTATGTGCAGGAACCATCGTGAATTATAAGTTGATTCTGTATATGCATGATAAATAGAAATACTCACAAATTCATCAACATATTAAAATAGCTAATACGAAATGTTCAAACATCTCATAAGCAGATTTCAACTTCTTAACTTGATCACTTGGATTTTCTCAACAAGTGAAGGTGAAGCAACTGCAATCTGAATCACTTCAAATTATATAAATTTCAAGATGATTTCAAACTTCAAACCGAAGAGATCGATCATAAACTCTTGAGCAACTATAAAAGATCATCGTCGTGATAGATGCTCTCAGCCATTTGCCAGATCTGCAGTGTGTTATCCTCAGCTACGCTGGAGATGACCCATGGTTCGTTCTTGTTCCAAGAGAAGTCTGAAATCTTAGCTTTATGGCCGCCGTGGGAGAAGAGGAGTTCCGGAGGGCCATCTTCAGCTTCGCCTTCCAATTGCTCGTCTCCGATCCTAATAGACCATGCTTATACACCATTAGATGAATGAGTAAAACGACTATTGAGTAGATTGAGTAAATGTACCTGTTGAGGTCCCAAACCATAAGCCTTCTATCATCAGCAGATGATGCCAAGATGGTTTCGTGGTTAGGATCCCACTCTACTTGGAATACCTCTGTCCTGTTTATTTAAGGATCATAGGAGTTGCAAAGAATGCTTCAGCCACTTCAAAAATATTTGTTTATGATGGGGTATGCAAAATAGCAGTGTGGTTTATTGGTCAAAAACTTCGGGAATCATAAACTCAGATTCGCGCAAAAACCATTTTAAATTGGTAAACATCATTAAGGCTAACAGGAATTAAGAAGTACTGATCTATATGAAGAAAAGAATGAAAAGTATCTACGACATAAAATTCAGCTTGGTAAACTATTTATTTCACTTATGTTGTCTGTGCAAGGCATTGTCAAATGATGCAGTCTTGTAATGTTCCAGATATAATATGTAATAATTAGTATGAAGAGTCCACTACCTGTTATATTTGCAAAGGTTGATTTTTTTCAGTAGAAGAATATGTTTGAACTGGTTTTGTTAATTACATTCCACTTGGGAGGGAAAAAATATAAGCTGGGTTGCAGGGGATATTAACTTTACAGTTAGTAGTCATTCAAGAAGTTGAATAACAGTGGAAGGACTTACTCATGACTGCTTAAAGCATGCAGTGGGGAACTCAATTTTCGCATATCAAACAGACCAACTGTAGAATCAGACGAAGCAGTAGCTAAAACCCACTCATTAAATGGGTTGAAAGATAAATAGTTCACCTGAAATTGAATGAAGTAAGTCATGTAACGAAGTGCGGTTAGTTGACATTATACAAACATAATACAAAGTAGATTGAGGACAAAGAAGAGAGGGACCACGTGGACATTATGTGGACTATCTAATTACATTGTGTGGTTAAGATCATGTCATGTCACAGAATCTGAGCTCCATCTGAGTACAGAATGAGGGACCATTAAGGGAAGCACCAATTCACCTCAATTATACGCATCACGAGTGAAACCAAGCTGGAATACTCAATAAAATATCAAAGTTATATTGTTTGCACACTTTTTCAGCTTTTCGAAATGGCTATTTTGGTTTCACCTTTCAGAAGTGTATCAAGTATGCAGACTTCTTTTGTGTTCTTGTTAATTACATTAATTTAGGAATACATGTTAGACATCTCTGATCAACATGGAGTTAAAATGCTAAATAGTTTAACCACATCCAAATTTAAGCGTTTGTGAAGGAACACAAAGCACACAAGAAACCTGATAAAAGTATATGCAGTGGATAAGTAATATACCTCTTTCTCGTGTAAAACAACCGAGTGCTGGGACTTGTTTGTACGCAAGTCCCAAATCACTAGCTTGCAGTCATCTCCAACAGAGCCGAACAAGTTTTCATTCTTCAAGTGCCACGATACGTCCTCCACCACATTCTCATGGCCCTACAGCAACGTTGACAAAATCAACTTCTTAACAAGTTAATGATCAGAAAATTCTGAGGTACCAACTTAACGATCAATATATGCACTAGAATCTATAATGGAATGGCACAAAGATTATGAGTTACCTCATATATATGCTTTGCATCAAGCACTTTCTCTTGAGGCATTGCAGATACATCCCATAAACAAATCTTGCAATCATTTGAACCACTCAATAGGTATCCTTCTTTGAATGAGCTCCATGAAAGACCATATCCTTCTTTATCATGACCGTGTAGTATCAAGTCTGGATTACAAGAACTAGCATTGGCATCCTCCATCTGCTTAGTAGTATCAAACACGAATACATCGGGAATATTGGTCTTGGCAGCAATTAAAGCTGGGTTTTGTAGCATACACCTCGACCTATTCACTTCTCCATCAACTTGAATTTTTTGAACTATATCTACCTGTATAAAATCAACACGATATATTGCTTAAATTAACACCTTATACTGTTGAACAGCCAAAAACATGGAGGACGGATTACGGAATCTTAAACAATCAGTATAATGAGAGAGTGTTTTTCTAGAACAAATAACATAACCACTATAAAATTTCGGTGGGTAATTCAATCAAACAGGTGGTGCGCATACAGGAAAACAAAGGCTCCCAGTAAAACACCAAAATAGAGAAATCGAGTGGTTCGCCACTTACCCTAGGGACGATAGAATTGTCGGGATCGACTACGATGGCCGAAGTGGGGTCGCGTGGGAGATACGCGTCGGCGACCATGAGAAAATTGGGGGCGTCGTCGGAAGTATGAGTCCCTAGGATCAATTTGTGGACGGCGAGATCACCTCCTTCGGATGACGGCGCCAAAGGCAGCCATTGGACGGTGAGCGACGGCCACTCGAGTGAGTGGCAGATCACGAGGTCATACAACAATGGCGTGTTCTTCCTCCACACCGAAAACTCTTCCTCCACCAACACCTCTTCCATTATTCCTCCGTCTTCTCTCTCCCTCTCTCTCTCTCTCTCAGTGGAAAACGTAGTTACGGTGTGTTATCGGTATCACGCGGCTGACGAAGCATCTGATAGGGGATACGTTTTCCCGCCAGTTGTGTGAGAGCACACTGAAATTTCGCGGGGAAAAGCATCCGCCAATGGGATGGGCCTATTGGGCCAAAACTCGGATCCGGAAGCGGTCCAGAAAATAATTTTTGTGGGGGCAGGCATCCATTAATGAGCTGAGCCTGTGGGGCCGAGACTCATCCGAAATCGGTCCAGATATTTTTCGGATGTCGATTATCAAATACTCCTTTCTTTCAATTCTTTCCATATTTAAAAAAGTATTTCAATTTTATTTTTCCACTTTTCTAATTTGGTAAAAAATTTACTTTTATTTTTTACTTTCTTACTCTTACTTTATTTCATTTTTTCTATCCTTTATACATCTTTTCTCTTTTTTCTTTCTTTTCTATTAATTCTTCATTATCCTACTCATGCTTTCTCTCATACTTTATCATTTACTCTTTTTTTTCATACTTTTATCCTTTTTTTTAATTTTCGTCTTTAACTTGGAAAATAATGGGACGGAGAGAGTATCAATTCAATTTAATCAAATAAAACTGACTCAATATTAATGGATATTAAGAATTATAGATATTTCAACAATTGCGAATGAAGCAAGACGTTTGTGTTGTCCAACCAATTTTTCCACTCAGTCTAGTCACCTTCACTAGTCTCAAATTAAATGATTTCCATCTTTACTACTCATACATTTGCCCCATCTCAAACAACAACAAATATTAATAGATTATAATCCCTTTGCATGACATAGCGATTAAAATGTTTCAATAACCTGCAATCGGAAATTATGAATTAGAGACCCACTAAAACTAGTCTGTAATAAAAATAAAGACGGTAAATTCCTCGTTATATATAAAAAAACAAATACAACAATAAAAAGATAGTCAATTGATTATAACTTCATGTAGAATAACACGCTAGTTTTGTATAAACACTTTAATGTCTTATTTCTATACTCCTTTATATATCACACTCCATAAATGTGTTTACATATAACACATCGGAGCCCATCATAATTAATTTTGATATTATTTATTTAAAATTTATGCCACATATTAAATATTTGTGGAAGTGATAATTTTGATATTATCTTATAGCCGAAAATTATAAGTTTAATAATTATTGATATACATAAGTACAATAATGTCATACATAATTAATCTATTATAATTAGTAAAGTATTAAAATAAATTTTATTCAATACCTAAACGTATATTACACCAATTTGCATATAATCTAAGCAAAATTAAAACTAGCTCTCCAGCTACTTCATATGATACACAATAATGTCAATTTTTATCAATAAATAAATATTTTACTGGTAAAAATATGATCCATCAAAAATTGGAATTGAGTGGTCACCAAAAAGGGAGACAGGGTGTGCAGCGCAATAATGCCCTATCAGATCACATGACCACACACGCTGCCGTATTCTCATCACTGAAAGCATTGGTGTAACGAACCTCGATCGAGCTCGCACGCGCCAGCTGCGACACGCGAGGGTCCTCCGAGTGCCGGACGTAGCCGGCCGGGGCTTTCCTGTCGTAGATCCCCCGCGCGTACGGGTGCTCGACCTCCTCGTACGGGACATAAGGCCAGAGCTCGGCCTTCTTTCCCGTACGGTAAGCCACACGACGCACCACCTTCTCCGGGTCGACGTACCCAACCACGGTCAGCTTGTGCTGCTTCGGGTTCACATTCACGGAGGTCACTCCTTTCATTCCTTCCACCGATCTCCGCACCTTCCTCTCGCATCCTTCGCAGTCGATTTTGGTCTTTATCTCCACCGTCTGAACACAAAAATTACCAAACAATTTCAGATAAATCGGAATGTCTAAAAGTACACACTAATTTCACAATTAATGTATCACTTTCCAAATTCGTTACGAAATAGATACATACGAGTAGCGGCAAAATCAAAGACAATCATAAATTATGTAATATTTAATTTGAACTCATAAAAAATCGATGGTCTTTACTGTTGAGCTGGTGGAGTAGTTGCAGTGAAATAGATACAGAATATATATATTCATTGATTAATGCAGTTCATCAAATACAGTAAATCTATATCTCGAAACGTAATTACAAATCCCAATCCAGATCCATCGTACTGACCTACATCTCCTTCTGAATTACTAATAAGATATAATAACCACTCATTAAAATGACCGAGATCAAACAAATATATGCTAAATTTGCAATTAAGTGCAGATTAAGCTCATAAACGAGAGAGAGAGAGAGAGAGAGAGAGAGAGAGAGAGAGACCTGTAGCTGTTTGCGTTTTTTGAACCTGGAGTGACCGCTGGAGCAGTCAAACATGTTAGAAAGATGATCCAAAACGCCCATTGATATTTTCGCCAAGTTTTATTTTACTAAAGAAACTGAACTATGGAACTGCCGCCTTACGTTTTGACAGAAGCGATGAGTGGTGTTGATTTTTTTCTTTTCTGGTGAAACCGGAGCAGTCGTTATATAGAGTGTGAAAAGTAAGCATTTCCCAATTCAATCTAGACTCGAGTGATGTGTGCCACGTGTAGTATGGCATTGGCCCCCTTAGCATTTGATATTCACCGTACCGACTCGGATTTTGGGTTCGTCGGGAGACGGCCATTGGTTAATAGTATCTTATTTATAATTTATAATTGCAATAACATACTACTATTACCTAATTTTTAACTATATAAATTCATAAATTTTATAAAGTAATTCTATTGAAGTGTATATTTAAAATAAGGTTATTAGTATGTAAATACATAAATATTTAATGATTTTTGATTTTGTACATGATTTTTAAAATACTTGCATAAATATTATTTTTTTAATTTATTAAAATTTGAACACTAATGAAAATATCCAATGTGAAGATCAGAGTATCTACTACTCAAGTCATAGACATTAATTTTGCACTAAAATTATATTATTTCTTTGTTGATATTTAAATTGTCAAAAATTTCATTTGCGTGCACTTTTTAACAAATTACTCCCTCAATTATTCATCTTGTTTTGCTCTCTTTTCCAAATTGTCCCATTTATTTTGTTTCATTCCAAAAATAACTTTTCCACACACAATTAAAATCATTCTCTTTCTATTAGGACCTAGCCATTCACTCATAATTAACAACATTCTTTAATATACATGTCAAAAAAAAAAAAGACAAGTTCAATGGAGACGAAAAGAGAAAAAAATTATACATTTATACAAAAAAAAAATTAAAAATCATGTACTAACCAAAATTCGCTCAAAGTTGAAGTTGCATACTAACTTCAGTTTATAATAGTAGTAGTAAATCCTAGATTTGCTATTTAACTCGTCCGTACAAAATCACATCTCAATAGTGAATGCAGATCTTGTGGTGTGGAGCAATGCCACGTCACATTTTGAATTTTATAAATGTTTAACTTTTGTAGTAGTAAATCCTAGATTGCTTATTTTATTTTAAAGTCCTACAACTTAAATCACGTTAGTAGATTTTTCCTCAATAGTCTATTATTTCGTTCGATAGCGTCAGACCTTCAGTCGACTGAAAACTCGCTCGGGCTGCGTCGTGTGGAGCCCATCCACTTATACTTTTAAATTATTGTATTTATTTCCTTTTTCATGCTGATTTTATTGAATTTTGGGAGATGATTGAGACCCAGTCATGATTTTAAGAGTTGGCCCATCATCTCCTTTTAACGTAAAACCACATTTTCTACTTCCAATTTTTCTTTTCTTTCCACATTTCTTTATCGGAAAGATTGGCTGCATTTCCTTTATAAATGATTTTTCGGAATGTTTATCTGATATATAAGTAGTTTTAATATTTTATAAAATTTATGTGTGATAGTTTTTTAAATATATTTTATTACTTATAATGCCAAAATTATTAATACTTTATTAAGTTTCATTTAAGAAAATAAATCAAATAAGCACGTATGGCAGAAAAATTAAATGTAAGGAAATTGGGATGCAACGATCCCATTAGTAGTATTTTCTTTCTTATAGTGTAAGAAAGTAATAGTATTTTTTCCACTCTGCGTTCACACTATAAAGGACGTGAAAATAGTCCAAATCTATAAATAGTCCAAAAATAAATTCAATTTACATGTTCTCATCTATTACTAATAAACTTCTTCGAAGAGTCCAGGGCAGGAAAAAAATCACTGACGGAACTCAGCAGAAATTAATGTTAAATTATCCATCCGTCCCATTGCATTCATTAATATTCTTTGCGCGTCATTTCATCTTACTTATTCAATTTTTTAATTAAGGAATGAATTTCATACCTTTAATTTAAATTAATTATAAATAATTAAATAATTATATGAGGTTATACACTTGTACTATATAAATTAAGTTTAAATAATTAATTTATTATATATTTTTATTATATAAAATCAACCCGCATAAATAATTACCGAAGTGTACAAGTGAGATGGGAGGAACCGAGGGAGGGAGTACAAACCTTGAAATTCAAGCAACAGTTTGCCGACATCTGATGATATTATATGGGTATGAAAGTATACGTAGCAGAAGGTTGTGGAATAATTTGAGCCATCAAAAGGGACCATAATGCATGCACTATCGTGATTGAATTTTTCAATGCTGATAAATCTCAAAACAAGATCCAATTTCGGTGAGAGATTGATGGAAACAATTAACAATATTTCATTTTATGTATTCACCCAAAAAAATTTAAAGGCATCACGAAATTTGTCTCTGTTGAGAGATGATTCAGTAGTTGATTTGGCTGGATCCCAAAATCCTATTCTGATTGATGAATCATTACGTTTTAAAAGTTAACACCCTTGTCTTTTAAGTGTTTGGGACTTAGTAGACTTGCCTTCGTCATGGTTCCGACTCGGAAGTTTCGTTTGTTGTCTCTCGGTAGACCATACGCCACGTGTCATAGAGTGAAGATTCTGTATGGCTGGACTCAGCAGGAGCAGCATACTGAAAGATGTTCAGAAGTCAGTAGAATTGGACTCAACAGGAGCAATTTACTGAATTTAGAGTTTGACCCTCAGTAGTGTTGCACTCAGCATGAGTAGCCTACTGAACCTTTCGGCCAGACTCAGCAGCGGCATGACAGTTGCTTTAACTAGCAGTGGACTTCAAGTCAATCTCAGTAGAGTTGTCCGAGGTCGTACATCGGAGAAAAGTCGCCTTCGGTATCAACCTTGAAGTCTGAAAATGTCTCAACCACTATCTGTACCTTGACTAATGACAAACAGTCAGCTGACAAAATATCTGACAAAAGCTGCAAGTCAATCACTTTCCTGTAAAGAAAGGGGACTTTACAGGATTCAAAAAAGAGTCGTTAGCTATCCATAGAGTGACACGTGGACAGTTCGTCTCCAACGGATCTATTCACAACTCACGCTTATAAATAGAGGGAAGATCGAATTCAAAGAAGTCATACCATACGAACATACAAGCGATCTATCAAGGGAACCCAAGCTTTCAAAGAACTCAAGCTCTAGCATTCTTAAACGAATATTCAAGTGAAGAACACGAACCTAGAGAGATTATTCCTCACTGTTCTTCGCTCTAGAAGTCTTTCTTGTTCCCACCCTCTAACCTAAGCTTATTATAAAATCTATAACTTAGATTGAAGGAGTTCATTTATTGAACTGTTCTTAGTGTTAAGAACTCCTTCATAGTTGGAGATACATTCAAACATTCATTGTTTGACCATGTAAACTGAGACTTGCTTAGTATAATCACAAGTTAAAAGTTTGTCCAGTGAACAAACTAACTGAGACTAACTTAGTATAATAAAATAGTTTTCTGCCTTGTTCAGGATAGTGGACATAGGATCTTGCGTATCCGAACCACTTTAAAAACTGATGTGTCATTAACTGTTGCATTGATTAACTGTTCATACTGAAAATATATTTACAAATCATACAACAGCATTTTCAGTACAAAGCTTAAAAATCGCACTAATCTACTGAAACTGTTTTGTTAAACAAACGTTTTCAAAAAACAAACTGAATCGGGCCTACACTTTTCGCACGCTATTGAACCCTGCTGAACGCTAGTGAATTCTGACAGTAAGTCAGCTAGCAGAGCTCAGCATATTCAGCCACCCTGTCTACGCGATCAAGAACAGCTTGCTTGGTCTGTTGAATTCATTCAGTATGCATCATCCATCTATCGGACTGTTCGCGTTTGAGTTTTAAAAAGGTTTTAAGATGTATTCACCCTCCTCTACACCTGAACGTTTGAATCGAGATCAACAGTCTCCTCTCCCTCTCTCTCTCTTTCTCTCTCGGGGCCAGATAGTATAGTCACAAAATGTGCATGTGTACGCCTTTTGCTCAACATACCTCTTTAATGCATTCGATGCAGATTCAAAAATCCTAGGCCCCCACGCCTCCACTCATTTCTCTTGCTTTTTACTCAAATTCCATCTGGACTGTCAAGTTCACACGAGCCCTTTCTTATAAATTCACCACTTTTGGCTGAGAGTGTGTGTGTGTGTTATGGCGATTCAAACCCAGACACATTCACAGTTCGTGTTCGGTGGATGTCAAGTAAATGCTTGCGGATTGAACAATCTTTGCGATAATCTACAACATCATCAATCAAAGCCGCAGCAACATCTAGAATTTAGAGCTCCAAAAATCATCGAAGATCATCACTCAATTTCTCAGATCATATCAGCTCAATTCGACGATCAAAGGATCGAGATCGATCACTATATAAATTCGCAGGTAATTGCGCGTCCACACTTTACAGCCTCGTTTTCTCGGAACAAATATATAAAATAAAATTGACAAACTAGGTCATTGTTTTTTGCAGAATGAGAGATTGAGACTTATATTGCAAGAGCAGAGAAGGCAGCAAACAACCGCGTTGATGATGAAATACGAATCAGTAATTCATTTTTTAATAAATCAGAAAGAAGAAGAAATCTCGAAAGCGGCGAACAGAAACATAGAGCTCCAAAATCGTGTGAGAAGAATGGAGATGGAGAGGGGATTGTGGGAGAGAGTGGCGCAGGAGAAGGAGGCGATGGCGGCATCGCTGAGCACCACGATCGATCGGCTGAGAGAAAGCGCCGGTGATTCAGGGGCAGCAGCAGAAGATGCAGAGTCGTGCTGCTGAGTAGAGAGAGGAGAAACGTGCGAGCGAGAAACGAGGAAGATGGTTTGCAGGTGCTGCAATTCTAGGAGTCATACTCCCCTGCAGGCATCTCTGCTCCTGCAGAGATTGCGATGCGTTTCTTAATTACTGCCCCTTTGTAATCTCGCCAAGAAGGCCAGTTTAGAAGCCTTACTTTCAATCGAAATTAATTTTCTCGATTTTTTGTCTCTTAATTTGATTAATTTAGAATTCAACTTTATAATTGTGTTATATTTTTAAGTTAAATGTATAGTAAGTACACAGTGCATTATTTAGTGACAGTAAAATATAAGATGTATTGCAAAACGTTGACATACTCCATAAAAACACTTTTGTGAAGTGCATTACTTTGATTTCTTTTAGTTTTTTTCTTTTCCATGTCCCTATTGTTTTCCCTTAGTCCAAGACGGTGAAATTATTTTGTGTTTATACATGAAAGTAGCCAAACTTACTAAAAAATATATAAAGTAATCAAATCTTAAATTTTTATTAAAAGTATTGTGTTTTTAGCTAAAATGTCTCTACTTTTTCATATGTCATATTAGAATGAGATTAAAAAATCCGTCAAATCTCTAAACCAAAGAGATTATCTCCATAAATGCAGTACTATGGCCCGCGTCGTCTATCGGCACACCTCATACATTGTCTTCGACACCTATCTAAGTAATTGGACACCTCAATAATTTAACACCACAAACACTGATCTCGGCACTCCATAGCCATGCATAGGCTTTCAAAGGCACACCTTTGGCACTGGGTGTGTTTTCGAAATCAAGTACCCCATTCATTAAAAGGAACTACAGTCACTTGACATGTGTTTTCGAAATCAAGTACCCCATTCATTAAAAGGAACTATAGTCACTTGACAACACTCCTATGCACTCCATCGGCCCCAGATCCTCTCGTCCCATATGATGGTGGGCCCATATGATGGCCCACCAATCACGCCTCCACGCGTGCGTTGGTGGCGCCATCCTTTTATAACTTAAATAGTTTTTAATTCTTAACACGTGGCCACCAATACACGCGTGAAGATCGCGTGATTGGTGGCCACCGAACGACACCAATTTTGGTAGGAGGATCCGGATTGCTCCATCGGTACCTTTTTTTCCAAAAGAAACGGATTTTCACACGAAAATATTGTGGCACAAAATCTGTCAGAAACACTTGAAATTATTTATCCACACAAAAAATTAAAGGTATTTTTATAAACTTGATTATTATGTGAATATAATTATACCACTCGGTTACTTTTATGTTTATTTAATGGGTTTGGCTATTTAAGCAAACGACTCTAATTAAATTGGTGTAACTTTTCTTTTGATCTCAGACTGAATAGGGCTATTAGAGGATGATTCTTATGGACTTTTTTTTTTACCAGATCTGGTTATAGTTTGCAAGATTCTATATTTTACTGCATGGATGAAGATAGGGAGTGACAGCTTTGGGCCGGTCAAATTAAGTAACAACCCAATAGTTTTTGTCTTTGTCGCTTTCATTTTATTTTTTAAAAAAACTTTATTTTATATAAACAGGATTAATTTAAATTTTTTAATTGATGGCTCAAATTTTAGCAAGAAAAGATAGCAGTCTTCTTACGTGGCGCCAGCCCACATAGCTCATTATCCCCTTTCAAACGAGAGGCCCGTAACCATTTCCACTCCACAATCCAGTGCAGCGCCATCTTATCAAAAAAACCATGCACCTTCCAAACAACAAAGATCGTCACTGGCATTTGATCAAACGACACACGTTTCGACTCTTACAGTGGTCCGCGTGGTATCGAATCACGAACTATTTAAACTCTCAACAGCTATAAAAAAGTTTCCTTCTTGCTCGTCCAATGAACTCCACGTAAAACAACTGCATAACATTCCCAGATACACACACAACACGCGTACGTCGTGTGAAGAATTCTCTTCAATGGCGAGACCGCTGCAAGTCGAAGTCCACAATCCCAATGGGAAATACAGAGTTGTTAGCACCAAGTCTATGCCGGGAACTCGATGGATCAATCTCTTGGTTGAACAGGATTGCCGCGTAGAGGTAATTTTGCATCGATGATTATGCGAATTTCGTTGTTCTTATCTTTGAGTTTTTTAATGTGTTTCTGCATTTATTGTTAATTTTTGTTCGGCTTTGATTTTTGGAGTTTCGCAGATATGCATGGAGAAGAAAACTATACTGTCTGTTGAAGATATCATCTCTCTGATCGGAAATAAGTGCGATGGAGTTATTGGGCAGGTGAACTTCAAACTGTGTTTTGCACTTGATTTTGATTTTTCCTACTTGATTTGGGGATTTGAAACATGTTATGGTGTTTGATTTTGGGTTTGGGTGGTTTGATTTAGTTGACTGAGGATTGGGGGGATAGATTGTTTTCTGCACTGAGCAGAGCAGGAGGGACGGCATTCAGCAACATGGCTGTTGGATACAACAACGTTGATGTCGATGCTGCCAACAAATATGGTGTTGCGGTTGGAAACACACCAGTAAGAATTTGTTTACAAGTTTGATTCATACTGAAATTTGTCAATTTCGCTGCAGAAGTTTGATTAGGGTTGCGATTTTACAATGAATTTAGCATGCCTCTGTTCGTTTTATCATCTCTAACAGCCTTTTGTGTGTTATAGACGCCAGAAGATCATCTGGCCCATTTTTGGTGGCCCCTTCGGTGGCCCACCAATCACGCCCCGCCACGCGTGCATTGGTGGGCCACCTTTTTTAAAATCAAATATTAATTTAATTGAGTGGGGCCCACCAATGCACGCGTGGCGCTGCGTGATTGGTGGGCCACCAAGTGTTCCTCCCGTTTTGGGACAGAAGATCCGCGTTGGTTATAGACTGTAGAATGATCTTATGTTTTGTGATTGTTGTAGGATTAGTTTGAATTGATTCATTTTGATTTATTCTAATGCTGTTTATCAGGGAGTGCTGACAGAAACTACAGCTGAGTTAGCCGCTTCACTTTCTCTAGCAGCGGCTAGAAGGATTGTTGAAGCTGATGAGTTCATGAGGGCTGGTTTGTATGATGGATGGCTTCCTCATCTGTACGTCGCCCCTTTGTTTTCGACTCACATTGTCACTTGTTTGTGTTCTTGAGGATGAACATCATAAGGCTAATCAAACTGTGTAATGTTTCTGCTTTATTTTGTTTCTAGTTTTGTAGGAAACTTACTTAAGGGACAAACTGTTGGAGTGATTGGAGCTGGTCGCATTGGATCTGCTTATGCAAGAATGATGGTAATGGACTAATGGCTAATCATTCATCATTGTTGAACTGTTTGCTGTTCTTGTTTTCCTCTTCAATCTAATTGTGTTTGATTCACTTCTGCGTTGTGGAATTGGTTGAAGGGTTCAAGATGAACCTAATCTATGATCATTATTGAACTGTTTGTTGTTCTTGTTTTCCTCCTCAATCTAATTGTATTAGAGTGTTTGATTCACAAATGTGTTGTGTAATAGGTTGAAGGGTTCAAGATGAACTTAATCTACTACGATCTCTACCAATCAACTCGTCTTGAAAAGTTCGTTACAGGCATGACTAAATCACACTACACTACTTTGGTATATCTCTTACCTCATGTAACGAAAGTACGCTCCTTATCTTCAAAATGCAGCTTATGGCGAGTTCCTAAAAGCCAACGGCGAGCAGCCCGTTACATGGAAACGTGCCTCAACAATGGATGAGGTGCTTCGTGAGGCCGATGTGGTAAGGCTTGATCTTCAATATGTTATGTTTCATGATCAAAATTTACTAATTGTGTGACTATGTTTTTGTAGATAAGTCTTCATCCTATTCTGGACAAAACAACGTATCACCTAGTCAATAAGGAGAGGCTAGCAAAGATGAAGAAGGTAACGCATTTTTACACTTTTACTCGACGATTAGAGGCATGAAAATGCGATTCTTGTAACACAATTATCTTGCAAAACTAGGAAGCCATCCTTGTGAACTGCAGCAGGGGACCTGTCATTGATGAGGTAGCTCTAGTTGAGCACTTGAAGGAGAATCCTATGTTTCGAGTTGGTCTTGATGTGTTTGAGGTAATTAAACCGTAAATCGATGTCTGTTTCATCCTGTAGTATGTATCTACTAATTATATGTTGTGTTTGATTTTTGAATTCTATTAGGACGAGCCATATATGAAGCCGGGGCTAGAGAAAATGAAGAATGCTGTAATTGTGCCTCACATAGCCTCTGCTTCAAAGGTAAACTACTTCTCCCCTTCCCACCAAATTATTAGTATTATTTTTATTACTTTGTAAATGAAAGGTTTGTGTGTAATTATTTGGCCCACATTGAGTAAGTAAATTTCTAGCTCCGCCACTGATTAGACACTTTTGCAACGAATTCTCATGCATCGACATTGCAAGTGCAGTGGACTCGTGAAGGAATGGCAACGTTGGCTGCACTTAACGTTTTGGTATGAGATCTTCTTGTCTATCATCATAAATATACACGTAACGTGCATCAAGAATCTCATAAACTCGTATTTCATTATAGGGAAAAATTAAAGGATACCCAATTTGGGGCAACCCGAACAGCGTGGAGCCGTTCTTGGACGAAAACTCTCCGGCACCTGCAGCGTGCCCTAGCATCGTTAACTCGAAAGCTTTAGGTACGTACCTCGAGTAGTAGCTCGTGTTGTGTTGTCTTAGTTTTTTGCTAAATCTTGATTCTACTAACACTTTATTGCAGGCTTGCCGGTCTCAAAGCTATGAAAGGGCCAATCCCCTTGTGTAAATTCGACTCAATCGTCTTTATACAAAGTGTAATTTGCCTTCTAGTATGAGGCTTTTACTTTGATGGCTATGACACAATCCATAAATTATGTTAACGAAGTTTTCTGTTTGTATGCAACTTTTTTCTAATTTTTCTCGTTAAAAAATTTTGCATAGGTAGAATGTTGGATAGTTATAATATTATCGGACAAATGCAAAGTCTTGTATATCATACATTATACTCCTTTATATGTCATATTATTTCATGAGGTGTTATTTAAATTAATTCCACTTATCAAATAATTTGTGGATGTAGCATAAAGGGGTGTATACTTGTGGGACACCAAAGTCTGTCTGGTAAACAAATAAACACGTGTTAAGGAGCACAAAGGTTTGGTGTACCACATTCATATGTCTTTATACGTACCACACCACAAGAGTATTGACATGCGACAAATGTTGCCCACTTCTTTTAATAAAAAAAATACATGTCAATAGTCCCCTTGGGATGGCAAAGTTGGTGAAGGTGGTTGGCGGGCGGGTCGGGTCCGTTTTGGTTTCTATTTAATCCCACTTAACCTTTGTGGAGCTGTCCACCTTTTTAGCTAGGGTGGTTGAACTCTCGTGTGGTTTGCGGCCCCGGGGAGCGGTTACCGTCAAAAAAAAATACATGCCAATACTCTTATGGAGGGACATGAGTCTGGTATACACAAGCCACTCCCCTTCAATGAAGGAGGAGGATTATGTAGCATTATTATTACACTAATCTATGCTTAATAAATCCAAATCATAGAAGAATCAAGATTAACAAGTACAAATACACATACCTACATCATTCTCGAGCCCTTCAAATTCAACTACTTTTCACTTTTAATTTCATGCCACCTGCAAATGCAATTGTTCCACGTGAAAAATTATCTAATTATATATTTATTGAGAGGGTGACAGAAAATTGCAATTTGCGGCATACACTATGTATGAATGAAAAACTAAAAATTGCATATTAAACAATAAATTGGTGACAATATGGTTGGTTTTGCGAATCGCAAGGCCGCATCAATCATTCATTATTGTACTTCAAATTTAATATATCTAAAAATAATAATTTGTAATATGGTGCCAAAATGAACAGAGTTGTCAGCATATTTGACTGCTATTTCATCTAATATTTAAGTATTAATTTCTGGATACAGATAAGCTTTGGAGTATCTATGAATAATGTATTGCCTCTGTTCCACTGACTACATCATTTATAATTATAGAAATAAAATGCAGAAACATTTATTATTTCAGGATTCAGTTCGGAGTAATCGGTTCCATTGAAAGTGATGCGTCGGACACGAGATTTAAAAATATAGTATTATGTGGTATTGATTATTTGAATTTTTGATAATTAAATTTGATCCACATAATTGTTATTATTTTAAGAAATATATCACTTCTATTAAGACGTCTCTTTATTAAAAAAAATATGTCACTTTAAATGGGACCTAGAGAGTATTTATTAACTATTTATTGCTCATGCTTCAAGACTTCATTTACCTTGGATTTAAATCAAAGCACTGCGGTAGAATTCAATAGTCGTGCAAAAATCACTCCGTCTAGAAAAAGTTAAAAGTTAGGCTGGTAAATATCACTTTCAGTCCGGGAGACCGGATTTTTACAGATGAGCAACTTCTCGTATCACGTGACTCTCTCTCTTTAGTAAAAAGTAAAAGTTAAAACTGAAAGTAAGCATCCAAACAAGGCATTCCCATACCTAATTTCCTTCTAACTAATCAAATCAAATTCAATCCCATGCTCTCTTTTTCTTGCTCGGAATATCACTCTCTCGTTTTATTTCCATTCTTTCACTTTCTCTCCAAAGGTGAAAACCTAGGGAAGTTTGATAAGACATTTTGGAATCGGAAATTGGTATAAATTTAGTATAAGATTTTAATTTATATTTATCATAATCAATATATTACAATTATATTTATAAAAAAAAGAATTTCTTGAACTCTTAATTATTTGGTGGATTAATTTTGTCTAAAATCCACATCTAATTCCATGAATAATGGTTTCCATTCCAAATTAGGAATAAAAACACCCCACTCATTTACATTTCCATTAAAAGAATTATGAAGGCAAGCTTAATGTAACTTTTACATGAGAAGATAATCTTTTAAGACCCCATCCGTCCCGCCCGACTTGTTTTTGTATTCTTTTTGGGTGGTTCCACTCTACTTGTCTTATTTCATAAAAAAGAAAACAACTACTATACAAATTCTCACTCTTTCTTTATGAGACCTACCATTTTACACACAATCACCCACTCATCTACACACAACTATCCACTCACGAAAATATTCATACCGAAATCAAACAAAACAAGTTGGTTGGGACGGAGGGAGTACTATTTTTTGTGTTTTATTCCCTGAAAAAATTTAATGGTGACATATGTTCATCTAAATTATGATATATAATAATTTAAAAATACACGTCACTATTTTATGTATAGGACATGAAATGAGACATTGCTAGGATTTATTAACTCAAGTTTCTCTCGCAAAAACTTTGGTGCAACCGGTTGCAGGTGCAACCGGCTGCACCCAGCTAAATAGCATAATAATATAGAAGCTAACATAAGCGCTCCTGTAGCGCAGGTGGTGAGTTGTTGGGCTCTCACCCGAGAGACCCGGGTTCGAGACCCAGCAATAGCATTTTCCTTTTTTTATTTTTAACATTAAAAATTTAATTTTTTATTTAAAAAAAATTAATGTATGACACAAAGAATATTAATATGTAATATTAAAATTTTTTCTTCTTAAAAATATAATATTTTTTTAAAAAAATTATAATTATATAAGCAACTATGATATGACACGAAAAATAATAAATTTAATTTCTTATTTTAAAAAAAATTAATATATGACACAAATAATATTAATATGTATATTAAAAAATTTTCTTGTTAAAAAAGTATAGTAATATTTAAAAAAAAATATAATTTTATAAATAACTACAATATGAGACGAAAATAATAAATTTAATTTCTTATTTTAAGAAATTTAATATATGACACAAAGCATATTAAAAAATATAATATTTTTAAAAAAATTATAATTGTATGAACAACTACAATATGACACGAAAAATAATAAATTTAATTTCTTATTTTTTTAAAAAAAATATATGACACAAAGAATATTAATATATATATTAAAAATTTTAACCGGAGAAAAAAATAGGGTTTAGACTTCCCCTCTAGGATACACTAAAAACAAGAAAAAATACCGTAGCAGTTCCACGACTAAAAGGGTTTGGAAATGCTAGTGTTCCGAAGGAACGCTAGCTTTTTTCCAAACCATTTAAAAATGCGAGTGTTCCGAAGGAACGCGAGCATTTTTAACCGGAGAAAAAAGTAGGGTTTAGACTTCCCCTCTAGGGTACAGTAAAAACAAGGAAAAAATTATTGCTCAATACGAATGATACTTTTCTTTAGGCAAAATGATACTTTTATTTACAACATGTGATACTATTACTCAATAGGAATGATACTTTTCTTTAGGAAGAATGATACTTTTGTTAACGATGTGATACTATTGCTCAATAAGAATGATACTTTTCTTAAGGAAGAATTATACTTTTCTTAAGAAAGAATGATACTTTTCTTAAGGAAGAATGATACTTTTCTTAAGAAAGAATGATACTTTGTTAACAACATGTGATATTATTGCACAATAAGAATGATACTTTTCTTAATGAAGAATGATACTTTTCTTAAGGAAGATTGATACTTTTCTTAAAAAAGAATGATACTTTTTTTAACAACATGTTATATTATTGCTCAATAAAAATGATACTTTTCTTAAGGAAGAATGATACATTACTCAATAAGAATGATACTTTTTTTAATGAAGAATACACTTTTCTTAAGGAAGAATGATACTTTTGTTAACAACATGTGATTCTATTGCTCAATAAAATGATATTTTTCTTAATAAATTAATAAAATTATTATTAAAAAAAGTGCTACGTAAAAAAAATTAAAAAAATAAAATAAAATGTATTATTAAAAAATGTATCACTTTTTTAAATCAATTAAATGAAAATGAAGGAAAGGAAAAAAAATAAAATGAAAAGAAAAGAAAGGAAAAGGAAAAAAAAGAATGATATTTTTCTTAAGAAATTAAAAAAAATTATTATTAAAAAAAAGTGTTACATAAAAAAAATTTAAAAAATAAAATAAAATGTATTATTAAAAAAATGTATCACTTTTTAAATTAATGTATCAATTTAAATGAAAATGAAGGAAAATAAAAAAAATAAAATGAAAAGAAAAGAAAGGAATGAAAAAAAAGGAAAAAAATAAAATTAAAAGAAAGGAAAAGAAAAGAAAAAAAAATAAATGAAAAGAAAGGCAAAGGAAAAAAAGTAGGGTTTAGACTTCCCATAAGGTACAAAGAAAAACATGTGATACTATCGTCAACGATAAGAATGATACTTTTCTTAAGTAAAAATGACACTTTTGTTAACAACATGTGATACTATTGCTCAATAAGAATGATACTTTTCTTAAGGAAGAATGATACTTTTCTTAAAGTAGAATAATAATTTTCTTAAGGAGAAATGATACTTTTTAATTGGTTGGAATAAAAAAATCACTTATTATAAACAAAAAATTATCATTTTTGTTAAATTAATATATCAATTAAAATGAAAAAAGGGACAAACTTGATTTGAAAAAAATATGAATTGGTTGGAATAAAAATATTATTTATTTAAAATAAATTTATCACTTTTTTAAATTAATATATCAATTAAAATGAAAAAAAAAATATTATCAAAAAAAAAAGGGACAAACTTATTCTGAAAAAATAATTATAATAAAAATATGAATTATTATGAACAAATGTATCATTTTTTAAAATTAATATATCAATTAAAATAAAAAAACTCAAAAAAACGCTGCTGGGACTCGAACCCGGGTTAATGGGCATTGAGCCTAGCAGCTTAGCCAACTGCACTACGTTACCATTGTTTAAATATTCCAAGTTGTACATATTTAACTGTAATCGTCCGGTTGCACCTGCAACCGGATGTACAGCAGCCCAACTCAGTTTCTCTTGGTTCGTGACTCACAATCCTAGGACGACCCATTAAATCAATCTAGCTCGTTTGTATGTGTTTTGACCCTTTTATATAATATAGTAGTTATCCTTTTTAGAATTACTGTGTGTGCCGTTTTTCTTCTTTGTGATTGTGTGCATTCCTTTATGTGATCATCATTCTCCTTTATATGAACATTTCTACCTTAGTGGTATAACCGGATTACTTTGTGGCCGGAATCGAGACCTTTATGGTCCAATCTTGATATCAAGAACCTAAATCGAAAATAAATCAACGAAATGAGATTCTAACAGACATAAAAAATAAGATAAAAGATCATGTTGGGTAAAATAATGAAAAATATTTAAAATCGATTATTAGCACCTCACATGGTCTTGCTGTTGTGTTGCCCCCCTACTCTCTCTAATTCATAAGCCATATGTAGACTTTAATAATAAAACTAAATTTTAGAAGTACAGCTTGTATTTCCGACATGTTTACTCACCACTACGTGTCCATCAAATCCATACAATATTGTTGGGAAATAATATAAGTTTTGATTGATCCAAAATTCTTATTTGACTGATAAACCAATTTGATGTAGTTAAATTCATTCAGCACATGTCTGTATAGTTAGGCATATATTTTTAATGTTTTCAGATTAGGCTCAGATAGGAAGTATTAATGAGTCTGAATTTTGCTCTCGAGTTTATATCACTCAGGTTGAACCAACTCACAGACTGAGATTTTCATTAGGCTGCATTGAAGATTCAAAAATAAAGATCAAAACAAGGTACTAGGCGCAGTATTCGAAATAGATGGTCAACGAAGAAAACGACAACATTCGAATCAACATTGACCAATCTCAGGCCGCCATGTCAGACCTAATCAAAAGCGACAGAACAGTACCTCGTATAGAATCTGCAGAACCAAGCATAACTCAACACGTCCATGCATTCAATGCATTAGACGGTTGTTAATGCAGAGCCAATAGGAAATAGATGGTGTTCAACGGATCTATTCCTTAGCTCAATTATAAATAGCAGAAGACCTATTACAACGAAGTTATGGAATTTCAAACACGCTCAAGTATATTCAAAGCTAAAAGAACTCGCTCTTATGCTCATCTCTACTCACGTTCATTAGCCAAGAAATTCCTTTTTCCTCTGTTAACACTCCAAGAAATCATCAACTTATCCTAAACTTGGAGTCAAGAGTGTATAAAACTCTTATTGTTGAACAAATCCAGAACCCCTTTTTTCTTCTGTTAGAAAGAACGAAGTTGATTGATACATAATTTGTTTGATAGCTAGATAGTTTGCATGTGTTGATATGCTCTTATCAGTCTACAAGCATCTGATAGTGGATTCCTGCTGAGAAAACAGAAGAGTGGACGTAGGATCTTGTGCATCCGAACCACTATAAAAATTGTTACTATTTTATTCATCTCTGCACATGATTCACTCAGAAAATCACACACACACCTAAAGGGCCTATTACCTTTCCGCACTGAAACTGACTAATCGCATATTAGTCAAACTTACTTTGATCTAAATTCCAAAATTAGGCATCAGGTGTATCCCCCCCCTCCCCAATACACCTGAACCTACACCGGGACAAACAAATATCAATTTCAGATTCCAAATTTGTAGTTCATGCAGAGTTTAGCCCAATATTATTAAATGCACACAATATTCCCTTCGTCCCACTAAACAAGTCTCCTTTTCTATTTCAAAATATCCCAATAAATAAGTCTAATTCTAAATATAGAAAGAAATGAGTGAACTTCAATCATTTTAAACAATTGTATCCCACAACCTTATATCTTACGTTGTTATTTTTTTGGGGCACTTGTAGTCTTAGTTAAATAGGTTAAGTTAAACACTATATTGATCTATCACTATCTAAAAATATAAAAATAGTTATGAAAATACACTTTATGGCGATTCTAATGATTGAAAGAAAAAGTTGTCAGGGGCCGATGGAGGACCGATGGGCCCCCCAGCGACCTTCAACATGTTTTTTTATAAATAAAATAAAATAAAATAATGAAGGGTCATCTGCCCTCAATATATAAAACAAAAAAGAATTATTGAGGGCCGATGCATCGGTCATGAGATTATGCCTCGGCCAATATGAAGAGGCCTATTCATTAATTTATTTATTTTTAAACATGATCCTAATAATTTTTTCATCCAATCATTATATTTGCCATAAAATAGGTTAATATAATGTTTAACTTAACTTATTTAAATAAGTTTGTATATTAACATTATTTTTTTTATTCACTAAGTTCTCGTGAAACGAGACGAATGGTGTATTATTAAATAAAATAAATAGCAAAAGTTAGGACCCATAACTGTATTCCGGAAATACCCTTGCCTTATCCGTTAACCATGCTGTACCCTTGCCCTCCCTCTCACCCTTAAAACCCTTCGCCACCCACTCTGTTCAGCTGCATAAACCAGAAACCAGAGAAAGCGAGAGAAAGCAAACATGACGAAGGAAGTAAGCGAAGAAGGCGCCACGAACCACGGAGTCAAGGACTACGTGGACCCACCGCCGGCGGCGTTCATCGGCGTCGGCGAGCTGAAGCTCTGGTCCTTCTACAGAGCACTCATAGCTGAGTTCATCGCCACACTCCTCTTCCTCTACGTCACAGTGGCCACCGTCATTGGCCACAAGAAGCTCAACGCCGCCGACCAATGCGACGGCGTCGGCCTCCTCGGCATCGCCTGGGCGTTCGGCGGAATGATCTTCATCCTCGTCTACTGCACCGCCGGAATCTCAGGTACCTCGCAAGCTCCACCTAAATTAGGGTTTCCGTGATTTTCGTTCGAACTACTGTGAGTAGAGTTTATTTGAAAATGGAATTATGTTGTTAGGTGGTCATATTAATCCGGCGGTGACGTTCGGGCTGTTCCTGGCGAGGAAGGTGTCACTGATTAGGGCGGTGTCGTACATCGTGGCACAGTGTTTGGGCGCTATTTCCGGCGTTGGTTTGGTGAAAGCGTTCATGAAAAGCGAGTACAACAGCCTCGGCGGCGGCGCTAATGTCGTGGCCGCAGGGTACAACACCGGCACTGCAATCGGCGCTGAGGTTATTGGTACCTTCGTGCTCGTCTACACCGTTTTCTCCGCCACCGACCCCAAGAGGAACGCGCGTGACTCTCACGTCCCCGTACGTCGTCGTTTAGATGCTATAATATACTAGTAGTTCTTCCAAGTTTAATTAACACGAGTTAATTAAATTAATTAAGAGTGATTAATTAAAATGTTGAGGTTTTTCTAGGTTTTGGCTCCGCTTCCAATTGGATTTGCAGTTTTCATGGTACATTTGGCCACCATCCCCATCACCGGAACCGGAATCAATCCGGCGAGGAGCTTCGGCGCCGCCGTAATCTACGGCCAGAAGAAATCTTGGGATGACCATGTAAGTAGTATGCAAGATTGAAAAGTATTAATAATCTAAGTTGCGGATAGATATTGGGATTGAATGTTGTTTGAATTCTGCAGTGGATTTTCTGGGTGGGACCAATGGCCGGAGCATTGGCGGCGGCGATTTACCACCAGTTTATCTTGAGGGCCGGAGCGGTGAAGGCGTTGGGATCGTTCAGGAGCAACCCGACGAACTAGAGGAAAATGTTCTTGCAAATTTGATCACTTTGTTAGTTTTCCATTATTGCTATAATTTGTGTTTGTTGAATGGGAGGAGAATGTTAATTATATGAGCTATCAATCTGAATCACTTCTCTACCTACGGAACTGTCTAAATGGGAACGTCTTCATGTCTCAGCTTTATCCGAAATTTCTAAGAAAGAAGTCACCAAAATTTACCTCCAATGACGGGTTTTTAATCAACATCTTAATCTGCAAAAAGTTGTGTTCTAAATTTTAACTACTACTTCCTCGTCTTTATTTTATATGTACATTTGCTTTTTCATATATATATATTAAGAAAAAATTTAATAATATGAAAGTTAGATGTTGGTATTAGAATTTGAGTAAATTAAAGTAAATTACTAAAAACTTAATGTCATAATTATATTTGTTATTATAAAAGTTGGATAAAATAGTCTTTTTCTATATTATCATATTAATTAGATCTATTAAAGTTGGTAAAAGATCTAGTTAGATATAAAAAAATATTAATAGACATATAGATTTGGGACAAACGAAAAAAAAAGTAGACATATATATTTGAAACGGAGGAGTATTAATGAAACAAAATTTAAAAAGTTGATAAAGTTGTTTCAACTTCTTATTGAAGTTGCTTTTTGTCATGTGTTGGGACCCATACGTGAGTATTAATATAATTGTGTGTATATTTTAATTGTGTAAATTTTGATAGGACTCATTAAAGTTAATTAGTATGTATTTCCTCCATTCCATATGTTTAGTTTAGTATACTTTTTTTGGTTGTTCCATTTAAAGTCTATTTTTTTTTAATAAATTATTACACATATTTTTTATAAAGAACCTATAATTTTATACAACTTTATACATATCAATAACTCTCCTTAATAATTGCGCCGAAAAAAATAAATTATATCTATAAAACCAAGGGAGTAGAAGTATATATTAGGGAGAAAGATGTCAGAGAGTTGGTAGATTTGTATCGATTAAAAAGTTGATTTTTTTCGTTCAACATTGAAGGCACCATTAAAAACTTGGCATGAAAAAAATATTAATTCAAATAAAAATACATGAAAATTCCTAATAATATTACACAAATATATCTCCGCGATCGAAAAGATTTTCGTGGATGCACAATTTAAAAACACAAGATATTTTCATTTAAACACCTCATACTTTTCTATTGGAATTTAACTACACAAGTGTAGGGGTGAAAACGGATTGGATATTATTCGTCCGATTCGGAGTTGGATTCGATCGGGATCAAATTCGGGGAGCAAATCTAGTATCCGGTCGGATACGAGTACGAATCTGGATAGCCTAAATCGGATACGGATTCGAATTCGGATATCACATTATTCGCCCGTATCCGATCTTTCTCGTATTTAATCGAATATTTTCCGAATTATGAATTCGGATATTTCCCGAATAATGAATTCGGATATTCGAATTATTTAATAATTAATTTTTTAATATAATAATAAATTAAGATTAAGAAAAGATATTAAAATATATATATTAAGTGTATCTATGATTATTGTTAGGTATTTTATTGAATTTTGGAATTTTTTCGTACTTTTCTTGATTCTAAAAATTATGTTATTCATAATGGATAGTATATTAACTATAGTTTGCATAAAAAATTCTATTAAATATTGTATACGTGATTTTTTCATGTGTTGCAATCACAAATAGATGGTTATTTATGAATCATATTTTCCGATTATTGTTATTCGAATTCGATCCGAATTCATCATATATCCACCCTGCATTCGTATCCCGAATATTTCGAATCTGTATTCGTATTCGACCTTCCTGTATTCGACTCCGAATTTGAGAAATAAATATGGGACAAAATATGGGAAGAACACTATTCGTCCGTATTCGACCCGTTTTCACCCCTACACAAGTGTAAATAGAAACCTAATTTGATTGAAAAATTAATAAAGTGAAAAAACTTAAAACGTTTGAAATGCACACGTAGTTAAAATTGACATAACCTGCAACAATTTTTTAACTACACATAATATTTAAAAAAAAACTGAACACAAATTAATCTCTTATGCATTTTTACATGTACATAAACTTTTTACATTTTAGCCCTTTTTACCTTGAAATCAGTGAATAAAAAGTCAAGCGCACTCCAGAGAGATGGTTGAATACAGACAGCTTTTTATTCATTCCCCCAACCCAATAATCTCGACTAGGGGTGTTATGGTATATTGAAAAATTGGTATAACGCACATACCGTATCGAAAAAATATCGAAAATATTAAAAATTTGGTATATCGTGATTTTCGGTACGGTATCGTTTTTCGGTACGGCAACGGTATGAGATTTCTCATACCGCGGTATATCGTTGCATACCGAAATTTCGGTATGCAACGGTATACCGAACATACCGATTCATACCGAACCTCAGTACATATCGTGTACCGATATACCGAAGTACATACGGTATAACGAAGTAAATCGATTCATACCGAACCTCGGTATATACCGTATACCGATATATCGCGGTACATACCGTATACCGAAATATATCGATTCATACCAAACGTCGGTATATACCGTATACCGATATACCAAACTATATCGATTCGAACAGAACTATAACAAACTATATCAATTCGTACCGAACTATACCGATGTATACCGAACTATCCATTATACCAATCTTAATGTTATATTATACATTTATAGATTAATGTTTGTCTAATAAATTAATCGTAGTCCGTACGTACCACTTAAATGACATAACTTTATTTAGCAAAATTCACATTATTTATTTGTTAAACCATGAAATGAATTCAACAAATTTTAAATTACCAAGTAATACATATCAATTATTTGAATTGTCTAAATAATACTTGAAGTGGACTGAAAAAATAATCTAAGTTTATTTATTGAATAAATTTATATTTTTTTGTTCTCTATTATTTTGTATAAATTTTATATCATCTTACTTTGTCTGATTTTTAAGAAACATAAACTAATTCATTAAATGTTCATATGATGATAATGACCATACAACCTAACATTCACTAATCACTATAAATCAAATATCTATGATTGAGAGAATAATTTATTGTATTATGTTATCATTATTCCAAGTGAAACACTAATTTAATCAAGAAAAAAAAATCAAATGAAATACAAATCAAAAATTTTAGTTATACTAACAAGTGTTACTTTATATTGATTATTATGAAAATCACTTTATGATTTATATTTTCCAAATGAAATACTAATTCAATCAAAAAAAGAAACATCAAAGACAAACTTGAATTTTACAAACAAATTGAAGATTATGAAAAGAGTAAGAGTTTCTTTATTTATTTATGTTAATCTATAATCAACTAAATTGATAGTATGTGTTTGTTTTGTAGATGTAGAATTGGATGGTTCTCAAGCTATCTCCGCATCATCCACAATCTCGTGAATCTCGTCGATCACAAAGTTCGTTGTTTTATTTTTATTTGACATTTGAATAGTTTTTTGAGATGTTGGATGTAATTTGCCCTTGTTGGACTGTGTTTTATTTTTACGTATTAGCATGTTTCTACGATTATCTTAGACACTTTTGTTGGATGAGATTTGCATGTTTTCTGCATCGTCATATTCTATTTCATGGCAGGTTGTTTTTCGTATAATGTTATATTTTCGTAGCATGTTCTACTGATTATCTTATACGTGTGCTTTCGTATAATGTTATATTTTCGGTATACCGAAGTACGGTACGGTATACCGAAAGAGCGGTATGACAACGGTATGGAGATTGCTTATACCGAACTTTCGGTATACCGATGTTCGGTATACCGAAGTTATCGATACGGTAACGGTATGCATTTTCCCATACCGAACCTTTTCGGTACGGTAAGCGGAATGGAAAAAATGTTACGGTATATCGTACCGAACACCCCTAATCTCGACTTTGGAATTCTTTTGGTCGATGAGTTGCAGATAGGGATGGCAATAGACCGGATTTGGACCGGATCCTCCTCGGTCCAAATCCAGATCCGAGATTTTTTACTTTGGTCCAAATCCGATCCAGATCCATTGGATCTCAAAAAATGAGATTCAGACCCAGATCCATTGGATCCACAGGGTCTCGGGTCTAGACCCGGATCCATAAGTTTTTTTAGTTAACATTAAAAAAATTCTAAATCAATTAAAATTTACTAAGTTAATTAATTATACGATAACACTATAATCTATAAGAACATTACTATCATTAAAAAAAATCAAACTACTCATGATATTATAAAAATATTACAATCATCTATAAAACTATGATCTTCTCTCTAAAAAAACTTCCAAATTCGTGGACAGTGGGTACTCAATCTCCTCCCTCTTTTCTATTTATTAGATTACTAATTAAGTATTTCAAGTTCAACAAATAATGTAATGTGATATTTTAAGTAGAATAATATACATATAATATTTTAGATATGATAATAAAATAATATTTTAGTTATAAAAAATGGCAGGACTGGATCCGGATCTCAGATCGTAAAGTCCAGATCCAAATCCGTAATTTCTAAAATTAGTCCAGATCCGATCTAGGTCCAATGGATCCAATTTTTTAAGATCCAGATCCAGAAAAATGGATCTGGATCTGGACCGGGTCCAAGATCCATTGTCATCTCTAGTTGCAAATATGCTTTTTCAACTTTTGACTCGCACATCCTACCCCACACCAATCTATAAACAAAGTGATTTGTATATACAACATTCGTATATCTTTATAGGTATCACACCACAAAAATATTAACATGTAACATTTTTCATTAAAAAAAATGAACCACATAAACCATATATCAATACCCTTATAATGTGGTATACATAAGAATATGCAAATATGGTACACCTAAACCTTTATAATCCAAAAACACAAAAAAGGCAAAGGGACATCATTTCATCCTATATTGTTCACGTTTTCTTCAATAATTCAACCAGTATCTGCAATTTGCATTTTATTTTGATTTGATACTAAACATAATTTGAAATGATTTTTGCCTATGTTTCTCTAGACTTCTTAGGGGCCGTTTGGTTCGACAATGGGAAAGGAAATGAATCAGGAAAGGGAAAGGAAAAGTTTTGGAATGATTATCTTTTTATCATTCTGTTTGGTTCGGATCTAGGAAAGGGAATCGATTCCCTTTCCTTCCCTTTTTGACTGTTTGGTGAATGCAAGGGGATTAGATTTTTTATATACATAAAATTTAAGAAATAGCCTAAAAAAATAGAAACTTGGTAAAATCTCCAAAAATTAGAAATACAATATTCGACATCCAAGTATAAATAAAATTTAGCATGAAATTCAAATACAAATCCAAAGAAAAATAAAATAAAGTCATTACAAACCATGATCCAAAAATAAATAAAAAAACAAGGAGTCATCACCGCCCGTTATTGTTGTCATTACTGGGAGCGCTCTCACGAAGTAAATTTTGAACAAAATCTCTTCTCCTTTTCAACCAAGAATCAATATGAGGGAAAACCTTCAATCCACGTCCTGGAATTTTCTTTTCTAGCTTCGCCTCTAATTCATGCATATAACCATTCATAAATCCACTATCATATCTCCAATGCGGATCAACGGATAACTCACGCAAAGCTTCTACAAGGGCATTGTCTTCGTCAATAGTCCATTGTCGCTTAAACCTACCGCTTCCATGGCTAACACTCGAACTCATCCTAAACAAGATTTCAACAATTGTCTTCATCAAGAACTTATAAAGAATGCTAGCTCAAAGTCACAACTATACAGATTCCACATGTCTAGAAATCAATACCAACAAATTCATGTACATCCCTTCACTATTAGATGTTCAGTTATGCAAAAGTTATGCAAATCCAGGAAATAGATGTTCAGTTCAGATAAAAGTCCACTTATTTCAGAAGAGTCTTAACTACTAGAAAGAGGCATGCAAGAACCAAATTCATCTGCCATCACAGCAAAGAGAGAGACATAACAAGTTAGACACAAATTCATCTGCCATCATCTTTGATACATCCCTACTTCAGGAAAACAAGTCATATAGTGGTTCTGTAACACAAATTCATCTGCCATCCGAAACGATTATGATAATGCTAGCAACATAATTGGAGAAGGATAATACTAGCAACTCGAATATTTCTCATACATATACATATACTTCTGTTCTTGTAACAGAAGGATAATACTAGCAACTCGAATATTTCTCATACATATACATATACATATACCTTCTGTTCTTGTAACAGAATTCATATACATATACCTTCTGTTCTTGTAAAAAAATTGAAAGAAAAAAGAATAAATTAGAATATATGACAACAAATGTAGCCGCCTTCAACTACTGTACAGGTAATGTAGCCGCCTTCAACTACTGTACATATGGTTTAATTGAAAAAAAAATACCGCCACCCCAAACGAAGGTCCAGAAGAAAGTAGCGAATCTATGACAACGAATTGGACATAAGCTTTATATGGGACCATACCTGTCGTCGGTGGCATAGTAGATCCGGTGGGATTCGCCGGCGGGAGGCAGCGATTCAGCGATTCGGCAACAATGAGGGAGAGGGAGAGAGAGCAGAGGAAACGACGATGGTAAAGAACGCCGCCGCCGGCGAAAGGCGAGAGAGGGAGTAGAGGAGGCGGCGATGGTGGGTTGAAGAAGAGAGGAGATTTTTCTTGAATTTTTTTTATGAGGAAAAAAAGAATGAAGGGGGGAAAGAAAGGGGAAAGGAAATCAAGTCCCAGCCTCAAGCGGGGGAATGAAAAAAGGGGTCTGAAGGGTTTTCGAAACCCTCAAATTGGGTAATCGGATTCCCCAAAAATGCGAACCAAACACTAATTAACGGAATCATTCCCTTTTCCTTTCCTGATTACCCCCAACCAAACGCCCCCTTATTGTCAAAACTAGTAATAAAGGTTTTCTAAGGGCAGATTGGCAAAAATAGTCCTCAAACTTCGCGTTTTTGCGAATTTTGTCCTCAAACTTCTTCTTTTTTGTTTTTTTGACCCTCAACTCCTTGTTTTTGCGATTTTAGTCCTACCGTTAGATTTTCCGTCAATTTAACCGTTAATTCAATTTTTTTAAAAAAAATAAAAAATCAAAAGGGCAAAATCGAAATTTTTATTTGCACGGACCAAAATTGCAAATAAAAAATGATTTGGGACCTATTTAGCAAAATAAAACAGTTTAAGGACTGATTTCACAAATTTTAGACAAATAAGCTAATTGCTTCGTATCGACGAAATTTTGCATTAAATTTTCGATTTTTCATATAACGTTATTGCTTCGTATCAAATATAAGCTAACGAAGATTTCGTACCAATATAAACAACATTTAATTCGAAATGCAAAATATATATTGTGAATTATTCATTAAAAAACAAAGTTATTATCACCCAAAAATTTTACTTCAAAATAACCATTTAGCGCATAATATTTACTTCAAAATAACTAGAATACGAGGAGAATTGCGAATCCGCAATTGATGCGCTCGCTGACGAATTACGAAGGAGGCCGACGGCGAAGAACATTCCCTGGAGCTCGCAGCGGAAGAGGAAGTGGGAGACGAATCCGCCGAAGCTGATGAACATGGGGACGAGGTAGATCCAGGCGAGGAAATGGCCGAACTGATCATCGCGCTGGTAGCGGACGTGAGTTATGGTTACGGCCTTCAATGGCGGGTGGTGGTGTTGAGGATTCGTCATGATAGTTCTATGCAGAGAATGTGAATACGAGACTAACCTTGTTTACAGTAGTTTTTTTAGCTTATTATAGTATTTGCAAATAAAACTAATATTTTATATTATTTACGAACTGATACATATTTTCCTCGTATTCTATTATTCATGAAAAATTACGAATTAAATATTTTTTATAACATATTATTCATCGTAAAATAGGAACTGACACATATTTTCCACTTATTCATGTTATTTTAAAGTAAATATTATGCTCTAAATTGTTATTTTGAAGTAAAAAAATTTAGGTAATAATAGCTTTATTTTTTAATGGTTAATTCAAAGTAATATTTTACATTTCGAATTAAGTGTTGTTTATATTGGTACGAAGTCTTCGTTAACTTATATTTGATACGAAACAATAAAGTTATATGAAAAATCGAAAATTTAATGCAAAATCTCGTCGATACGAAGCAATTAGCTTATTTGTCTAAAACTTGTGAAATCAATCCTTAAACTATTTAATTTTGCTAAATATGTCCCAAATAATTTTTCATTTGCAATTTTGGTCCATATAAATAAAAATTCCGATTTTGCCCTTTTAATTTTTTATTTTTTAAAATTAAAATTGAATTACCGTTAAAATTGACGAAAAATCTAACGGTAGGACTAAAATCACAAAAACAAGGAGTTGAGGGTCAAAAAAACAAAAAAAAAATTATTTGAGGACAAAATTCGCAAAAACGCGAAGTTTGAGGACTATTTTTGCCAATTTGCCTTTTCTAAGAAGAGATTCTTACCAAAATTCAAAAATCAATCTTATTTGGCTGTTGTTTACCAGCTCCCACTGCAATAATCAATCTAAATTTATCTCCAGTTCCCCACCACCATAATCAATCTGAAATTTGGAGCCTAAAACAAGAAATTCATGCAACAGAATGCAAAAGCATAGAACAGTAGCCCCATCAGTCTACACAAATGAAACAACCTTGCAGAAATCTCGCGATGCTAAGAAAAGAAGGCGATATGCACCTTAGAAATCATCATCATCCTCCTCAGCTATATGTTTAGCAAGTTCTTGCTCTTGCTGCTGCCTCTCTCTCCTCTTTTCTGCAATCTCCTTTTCTTTGTGGGAGTTAGAGGGGAAACGGAGGGCACGGACTGCTTCATTGTGCATATTCAGGCAGAAGGCGATCCTCGAGTTAAAAGCTAGCTGAGGTTCATTTGTGGAGTAAATATCCCCAGTCTCCTTCGATACCATCCATCCATTAGAATGATCTAATGTGGCATCGATTGCACCGTCTCTGATTGCTTTGGAGACGATACTTTCAGCGTCTGCAACAGGATTTGGAGAATCCAGTCTTAATTTCTTAGCAACATCAACTAGTGAGATCCTGGAGTAGGAGATGCTAATGTTTCGTAAGCCAGTCCGAATAACATTGTGGCGCAGCCTAACTATCAAGTTGTTTGTTCGGTCAGAACTGAAGGTGCTCGAAAACTTCTCAGCCACAGCTTTGAAAAGCTCCAAATCCCCAATTCGAACAGCCTGAGACAACACAAATATAAGTCAACACTAATTTAATACAACAATACTTCTTAATGGAGAAACCAAAAGGAGAAGAGGCTTCCAAGTATCTAATAATTGATGCTAATGTGTGCCCAGAAGTTCCAGTGAAGTCATTATCTTTTGTACCCAAACAGACACATGATTTTAGACCTATTTTACGCAGAATAGAGTAGAATAAATACTACTTCAGTAATCAGCTTTTTCTCAGCTACCCTGCAAAAATCAGTTAGCATTAACTACAGATGATACGTTGAGCCAGAGACACTACAAGCCAAGTCTCTTGATAGAACTAATCAACTAAAGATATTAATATTCTATACTCACATTTGTAAGCTCAAAGTATGGTCGCAGTGCCTTCTCCATCCCCTTCTGCATGAAAACAGTTCTTTCTGGAATCTCTCCAAGCAGCAAGCGGACTATTACAGCCCATTTGTTGCATTGAACTCGGAAACCAAGGGCAGAAATTGGTGCTTTCCTGGCAGCTTGAAGCAAGGACTCTTTAGCATCAGTGTATTCTAGCTGGATTGTCCTGATCTTTCCAAGGTAAAATAGATACCGACTGAACTGCAGAATATATATACAAGATGCGAACAATTAACCGGCAGTCTGCAGAGGCATAACCTCCAAAAACCCCCCAACTTGGGGTAGCCCAAGAACAATAACCGCCAACAGCTCCTCAAACAGGACAGTATGACAACAGATAAATAGAAATGAACACATACGGTAATTTACTTAAACGGTACTCAATACAAATGATGAAGCATAAATGAAGAAAACCTGAGAGATGCAATTCAGCAATAATTTATTAAATATTTCATCAGTTTAACATACAAACCAAATTTTTACCAAAATAATGACATACTTTTGGTATTCGAATGAGTGAGTTGAATAGTGTAACAGTATGTTAGTCAGGTCCTACGTTCAACCAAACAAGTACTTGCAGTTCACTAACCATTGCTTTAAATTGCACTTCACATTCTTCTCCAATATCAATTCAATTAAATGCCAATACATCATCTTTAATAAAACATGGGTGAAAGAAATGCCTTCCCAAAATTTTAAAAAACTAGAAGAATTATTTACCTGCTGGTTTGAGTGAGCTTCGAAACGAGGAGCCTTTGATCTCAATTTCTCTGCCTGATCGTATAAGTTGTAATGGAGGTAATTCCTCAGTAACAGGTTCAGAAGTGTTTCCTGCACAAGACCACTATGCCGTCAATCACAAAAACTACTACCAAGATATAAGTGAACAGTTCATATGATGAAAAACCAACCTGCCCCAACTCATCATGGCGCAAAGTCGCAGTTCGGTGCAAAGCAAGAAGATTACTGTTAAGAAATGCAATTCTATTAGATGACATTATAAGTTCACCTGAAAGGACACTACACTCAATTAAGAATATACAGAATTATTTTTTCAGACAAGTTAATTAAGTAACTTCTGAATCTACATATCAAGAACAGCTGAGGCATCAAGAGTGCTACAGTACTATACACACATACCCTCGTATTTCAGATAGATCACCAGTAAGTTCATAGCTTAACGAGTAGTAAAAGTAGAGCCTCGATGCTAGGACATCAACAGTTCTTCTATTGAGATTCTTTAGACGAGTTATGCCAGCTGAAGAGCACAACTTAGCCTGAATGGAAACAAGAATCATTCGCATATCACAAATGTTCAGATATCACAAAATTAACTAACTTCTGGTTTAACAAAACACACACCCATACCTCACTGAACCTCTTCTGATCAATCAAAATTATAAGAACAAGCAAATAGCAGTAGATCTCAAGCTCTGGCAGTGAGTGCTTTGCAGGGGTTTGGGTACCAGATGTTGCTGTATCAATCACCATATCATGTTCGTCCTCCTAGAACCATCATTACATCTAGTAAAATAGTGCTAAAGATATATGCAGAATATGCAATCCACTTAACTTAAAATTAACTATTAGATACATGTCTGCTATGAATACCTTTGGGACATATGAAGACAATCGAGTATGGACTTCCGATCCTGGCAATAGCACAAAATTGAGGAATGCATAAAGCACAGAAGCTGTAAGCTTCTTCCTCAGCTGAATCGTCCACCGAATAGCCCTCACAATCCTCCTAACCTCCCTCGTGTAAGCCCCCGTCTCAATCAGAACAGCTATGTCCTTCAGTTCTGATATAAGCAAAGCAAATGTAAAATTACCACCCGATAAGCACTCATGTTGAATTAATGAGGAGTGGGCAAGCAACATTGCAGCCATAAACATAATTTATTCCATCCCACATAATCATCAATGTGCAACCTTTTTCAAATCTAGCAGAATATTTCAGAAAAAAGATCCATAGTTCAGCAATATCTCTAACAATTACAACCATATCCTTCATAGTCAATGATCCCTACATAATTAATTCTTTAGTAAATCTACGGTCAGTTCTAACTTCCCTCAGAAACATTAAATGGCACAAATTACACACAAAAAGAGTAAATACTCACGTTGAAGTGCTTTGGGAGAAGTTGAAGAAACGGAATCGGAGGGGGTGGGCTGTTGCTCCTTCATCTCAACGTCTTGCGTCATTTTTCGTCAATATCTGATTAAATCAATGCCACTATAATCAACATACACCACAAAAATCATCATGTTCACTCTCTCTTTTGTATTTACTAACCTTCAGTGACTCTTCAGATTAAACCGGATCGACGGCGAAAACTAGGTTAGCCGAATGAAGAAACAAACTGCGAATTGGTTCAATCTTCCAGATAGAAGGGAAAGAGGAGAAGAATCGAAACAGAGATTGATGATTCGGTGCGTCAATTTTGAAGAATAACCCTAGGATTGATGGCCAATTTGCTAGAAAAGGGACTTTTTAAAGTTTTCCTTCGAACCCAACTAAACACAATAAGAAGTTTCTTTTTCAGCACTCCATCTAGATTTTAGCTTTTCATTCGTTTTAGAAGAAAATATATACTTTAAAATAATAAATAAAAAGTTGAATAATTAATAAAATTATCGTCAACTACTATAACACTTCAACTTGAGCAATCTAATTCTCTACTTATTTTAGTCATGAATCTTATAAATATAACCGTAAAAGTTTCTCTGTCACACAATTTGTATCATTATATAAATTTAAATGGATTACTTAACTTATTCCTTACTATATAAACGTATAAAAGTATATCTGTCGTACAATATGTATCATTAATTATATGTCCGCTACATAATTGAAGGTTTAAACAGAATCAATTACCAAACCTGTAATATTTACCCATTTGCCCGCTTATATGTCCAGACTACACCAATTTGAATTTGCCTAAATTAAGCAATTTTGACACACAAGAAGATAATAAATATTGAACCTACAATTAAATTTCAACCTCCGAAAACTACATAGATTTATGCAACCTCTCATCATAACCAAATTCTTCACCAATCACAAAAACAAAATCTCCCAGCCAATCTCTACATCGCTCTAGATGCTTCCAGGAAATTTAGCATTATAGTCGCTGTGAACCTGCATCGAAAAATTCTGGTTAAGCTTCATTCGTTCGAAGTTAAGAACACTACTTATCTGGTCTTGCAGGTTTGATTCTTCAAAAATAGAGGGGGTATAAGAAGAGCTGTTACCATGTAGGTCGCCGTAATCATCTTTCCAGCAAACCACCTACCATGGAGCGCGCGCTGTGCCTCAATGGCCGATTGAGCATTTTCAAAACGCAGGTATACGAACCCCGCAGAGTTCCTGATTGTCAATTGTGATCAGAGCATAAAATATACAATTACTGAAGAGCAGTTGTGTGACTGAAGAAGTTAAAGAAGAGTATCTACAAGAGGACAGAGAACAATTGCAATCAATTGCTTGAGATAAAAACTTACTTTTCTATATGAATATGCTTTAATCTGCCAAATTTGGAACATTCTTCCTGGACATCTTCCTTAATATCAAGATCAAAATCTGGCTCAGTCTGCAGTAGAAATGAGTTTTTAATTCAATCCATAGAATTATAGAAGATAACTTAAAAGAATAAGCGCAAGCGGCTAAAATTTAGATTTCGTCTACAAACCTCTGAACTAAGATCAAACATATTCTTCAGCATTAACATTCACTGGGAACCCCAATTGTGTCTATCGATGGACCCGTAAGAGGAGGCATAGGAAAGCTTGCAGCTGTTAGACCAGGAAGCATCTGACCAGAGGTCGGTCCAAGAACAGATGTTGATGGACCAGTGAAACTGCAGTCCATGAAAATAATGTCTAAGATGAAATATTAGCATAAATCCCAGAAAACAATCGCAAATCATAAAGTACTAACCTTGAAGCAGTCCCAGTGCGATCCAATTTCTGCATAAGAAGCGCTCGAGACTGTGCATTCAAGGACTGCCCATCAGAAGAGAATAAAGATCAGCATTTTGTGGGCAATATAAAATCAGACTAGATGGCCAAGAATGTAAGTGAATCTGAAGAGTAAAGAAAGCAAATTAAGATGCAACTGAAGTGCACATGATGTATAAGAAAGGAATAAAACAGAAGGTATAGCAGGTCTAACCAAGCCACTGCCTTCATCATCATCCAGATCAGCAAGATTTGCTCCAGCATCTTGCCTTCCAACTTGATCGGTAATAGCAGAAACCTACAAATTGGGGGTAGCAACGAATGGAACCATGAGAACTTACTGATAGAGTGGCACAAACCTGGCAAGCTAGAGGAAGGGGAGATAAGGAAATCTCATTTTACCTTTATCATTCGGCCTGCAATCTCCAGTTGCCCATTTAGATTTTGAGAAGCCTTTGCATCTTCAAGGCGTGCAAACTGCCACGAGAAATGTCATATGTGAATTTACTATTCAAAAGTTACAAAACTTTTAATAATACAGAAGTGCACACTGCCATGAGTGATTTTCCTCCTAACATGGCTTTCCTAGTACCTGGGAAAGCCATAAATACAAGCAAAAGCTGCTCTAAATCATGCGAGGATAATACCGCTACAGCAAACTTAAAATCACCTGTATAAAAGCATAGCCTTTGCAATTCCCAGTCCCTGGATCACTGGGCATCTGTACCAGCTCAACAGCACCAAAAGGCTCAAACACCTAAGCAAGATGGGAAATGAGAACTCTTTTTGTCAGCATGGTGGTAAAAGAAGATCAAAACCATAATACAAAATATAGCAGTAAAGCCAATAATATCATGAGTGATATCAAGATGATACCATTTAATCACAAAAAATGGGATGTCCCACCTGGCGAAGCTGATCTTCTTTGATGGTAAGAGGTAGATTGCCAACATATAGCCTTCTAGCTCCCCCTGAGTACGGGCCTAGAAGTCCACCTCCACCGGCAGCAGTAGACTGCACAAGATTCTTCTCAGCTTCAGATGGCTTTACCATGACCGGCTGACCAAGAAGCGGCTGACCAGAGAGAGCTATTGCCATAGGAACAGACATTACATCATAAAATTCAATATACCTGCAAGAACAGAGAAGTTGCACATTAGCAACTACTGAGGCGTAAGGACAGCAACAGAAAACTATTATTACATCAGCATAAAAGACCAGCATAGAATAAGCACGCAATTTTTCTGCAGACAAATTATAATAATAAATAAAGCTATAATGAAGCACTATTATGTTAAAAAGGTCCTCCCACGTGGAAGCTTAGTATTTATCTCAAATAGACTGCAAACCAAATAAGTACCAGGTCATTACAAGTTCAATCTTATATACATAATAAATAAGTAACATCTTAACTAGCAAAAATTAGAATCAACAACTCGAAACAATGGAAGTTAGCCAGCTAATAATCTTATATTTGAATTTTAAATAACAAAAACAATAGCAAGTACATCCAATCGTTTATCAACTATAGGTCTTAGCACCAGCCAAAATTACTCGAGTGAGCTTCAGACTCATTGTTGGAGAAGTTCTAGGTTCTAGCTTCCCACCATAAACTGCCAAGTAATGGAAACAAAGTAGAGAAAACTCTTGAATAAGCCACTACCTCGAAAACAAAGAGGCTACAGAAGCACTATATTTATTACAAAAAACACTAGCACTCAAAGTAAAGAAAAAGAAGTGCCGTGTATCCAATAAGTATAATTACCCAACTCCTTTGGAGCGTCTGGTGTTGCGATCCATTATAAGCCTAACATCCCTGACCTGAGAAAAACAAATGAGGAAAAAATTAACATATGGAAGTATGAACAAAGTGGATATGCTAGGAGGTATAACACCAATTATTTCAATTTCTCTCTTTTTCGTGTGGGAGGGGGGGGCAAAGAGGAAGGTTATTGAGAAATAACAATGAGATATTGGATTGGACAGGGTAACCAACTCATAGAATGATGTACTTTTCTCTTCTCTTAGTAAGGTTGCACTTGTACATGCATTATATGTTACAAAAAAGAACAAATAAGATCACATATAAGAATCTGTGGGCCAACCTTGCCAGCTCTAGAGAAGAACTCGTAAATATCTCGTTCACCAGCCTTCAATGTGATCTAGAGGAATTGCAACAAAAAGTGTCAAGGAGATATCCAGATGCAATTAAAACAAATAAGCAGAAACTGCAGCTGGCAGTCCAAGTACCTGATAAGCAAAAACTGTCCTCTGATCTCGTTCGGGATCAACTTCTGGCTCCACTTTGTCTTCCTTTTTATCTTTGTACCTTCTGCAAAAAATAGAAATACAAATGCTAAAGTATCCGTGTGCCTAAATGACAGTTACTCGATGATCTTGTCAACTAAGACATGAGCAGCAGTATTGACCATCTGCATATTAAAGTCTGAGAAAAACAATGTGCTCCTTCAAAATAAACAAATCATGTGGCAAGCTTCCATATTCATAAAACTCAATAGTTCCAACAAGGAAGCACAAATATCTCCAGTATGCTTAATAGAGCCAAACCCAAGATCACAATCCTGCAGGCAACCCCATAGAGTCAATATGCTGTCTAACTAATATTGGTCAAAACAGGAAACATCTTGATATTAAAGTAATGAGACCAACCTGGGGAACAAAGTGGGAATTAAGAGAAATGTGTACACTGAAAAACTTCAGGATTGAACTAACAACGGTCTGGCCCCTATATGGCAAACCTAATATTATATTTCGAACCAGTATATTAAAGAATAATTTTCTATCAGAAAAGGCAAAAAATAAATAATGACACCATGCAACCCAGCTTAGCCAAGAAAACTACTATAATGGTAATCTCATTTTTTAAGCAGATTAGGCAAGAGAATGAAATGTGCAACACATGTCACTGTGAGGCATGCACATCAGTACTAGATAATATAAAACAGGCGTTTGTATGAAAGAACTATATAGAATTATTAAGGTCAACAACCTTAAAGAATCATCTTAACTAATAGAGGGAAGGACATCCAAGTCTGGTATGGATATAATTTCATAGTAATATGCCCCATATATCAACTTTGCATCTTAGCGATGCCTTAACCGCTATACTCAAGTCATCCTTATTACTGTAATCTAGAGCCACTGTGAGACGGGTCTGTATTGAGGTTTTACTCGCCCAATTGGTGTCAATATTATGACAACATAAAGTAGAGCAAAATTAGGCGCCCAAATGAAGTAGAGTAATATTTCTAACAGAAAGGATTTCAAATTTATAGGGTATACCCAAATCCCACAATTTCTGCCTTAACAAAAGGACAAATCTAATGCCGAAATTGCCTAAGCAACTTGTACTACTTAGAAGCCTAGCAGCAACTCGTCATTTTAATGCAACTTTAAGAATCTAGCTTGGCAAAATCACAGGCCTCTATCCATCTACATGTACCGAAAGATTTCCAAATACAATCTACTAGGTCTAATATAACAGAAAAATGGAACTATTGTCAAAAATAGGAAACCAGACATCTTATCAGCAGATTCAGGCTATTGTACACATCCATACATTAACATAGAAAGAACAAAAAATGCAAATATTACCTGTTTTCACGGTCTTGGTTTCTAAAGACCCTTTCTGTTCGTCTTTCTTTAAAATCTGTATCTACAATCTCCATATCTTTACTTCTCTCTCTCTCCCTTTCGTCATGATGATTTCTGCTTCGCTTGGACCTTTCTTGTTCTTCTTCCTTGATTCTATCCCTTTCATAATCACGTTCTCTCCTACCATTCCTTTTTCTATCGTTATCCCTTTCTCTATCTCTACGTCTCTCCTTTACACTGCTCTCATCCTTGTCCCTAGCTCTATGTTCCCGGCTACTCGTGTGTCTGTCTCTCTCACCTTTATCCCTCTCTCTTCCAGATGAGCCATGGCGTGAGCCCCTATCTTTCTCACGGTCGTAGGACTCATTCCTCGACCTCGACGACTTTGACCGGTGATCCGAATCATCCACGTCATCATCAACGCTTCTGCGCTTCGAACTCCGACCCCTATCCTTCTCTTCATGCTCAACTACTCTGTCGCGTCCATTCACCTTATCCTCCAATTTTTTAACTTCAGGATTCTCCACCGTATTTTCTAGATATTCATACTCATCAAAATCCATCCTTCAACAAGTAACTCTCATAAAAATGCGAATAAATCTGCGTAAAAAAATGTCTACAAATTATGAATATCAATAATCAGTTACTACCGAATTAACAGCACCCTTTCCCTACGATGTCAATTCAGCATTTCGTGTACGAGAAGAAGACTATTAGACTAACCCTGAATTCTTGCCCGTATAATGAAACAAAAAAGGCAATTCAGAAACCCAATTACAAGACGGAAAGAGGAACTAGGGTTTAACATGTAAACAATCAATTGAATTGAACTCACCAGAAATCGGAGTTGAGGAGCGTCGTAACAAACCTCCTTCTACAATGCAAAAATTAAATCAAAATATCGTAAAAGAAATGTCATTTGTGACGGGCTTTAGCTTTAAGCCGTCGATATATTCGGGCCGGGCTTCGTCGTTCTTAAATGGACTTGAATGCGTGTCTTTCTGATTGGGCCTTATGAACTTGAGCACGAAATATGCTCCGGTTATTTATTTGCTTTTTTTTAATATAATTTTTTTAGACAGTTGCTATATTTGGATATACTTGTGTTGTAAAAACATAAATTTAGAACAATATTTTTTAAACATTTGATGATATTTTAATTCAAAATATATTAAATAGCAGCTGGGGCTTGTCTTGTTAAAAAATATCCTTTGTTAGTGACATGTTAATTCAATTGTGGTTTAGGTCTAACAGTTGACTAAACCAAGGAATCTCATCCAATAAAATGGAATCTCAGATCACATGTAACTACAAAAATCAATCATTTGTTTAAGGGTCCACATAAAAACTTATTATGGGTTTTTATATATATATTTTTAGAAAAATAATATGAAATAAAATCAATTGAGAAAAATGAATTCATTAAGAAGATGCTGCCTTAGCGTCCACAACAACCGATTCCGTGGAAATTTAAACCTTTCACAATCAAGATTTTGACAATCTCTCAAAAAATAAAAATCAATCATCCCCACTTAGAAAACTACTTCACTCACTACATTCACAAATACAAATTTAAATAAAATAAAAATAATTTCAAATCTGTACAAAGAAAACACTATCGATATTTTGATTCATTCGAACTATATGAAATTGGTACGGTTTCCTCACAATATTTACAAAAAAAATCATATACTATGCTTATTTAAGAAAATCTCATTACTCCCGTATTTGCCCAGTAAAGCCCACAAGTAGAGACTCTTAAACCATCCGGACCCTTTCACATCATTGGTGTGCCATCTGAATCAATTCCGTGTTATTACGGGATGTGTCGAAATGACGGATATAACGTTAGCCGAGGCAAGAGTTGGACTCTTTCTCCTCAAGACGATAATGCTCCGCTACTCGGTGCAAGCGGTCTATAACACTCGTCTCCAAGATACAACGGCTTATCAATTACGAGTAGTTGCACTACTTCTCGTAATTCCGGCGAACTACTTGATATATTAGGACTAAGGAAATATGAACTAATTTATATGTATGTAATGGAAGGGACATAAAAGAAAAATGGAAGAGGAATTAAATTCTTGTGTTTGTGGTTCTCGGTTGGAATTCTATTTATAGACTACAAACACCTCTTCCTAAGGTTGCCAACGTTTCGCAGTCATGATTTCATTATTTCTAAAACATGCAACTCATGCATGTGTCGTGTAGGTTGCCAACGTTTCGCAGCTCTTCATGATGCATGAAACCATGCATCTTCAATTCCCAATCGACGTGTCGAAGCCAACATGCATGTGTTTGATTTTTTTCTTGTGCATGCAACGTGAATCATTGTCACCTCAACAATCGAAGCCATGCAACCATTCAATCATTCAACGTGTTTCATATAAGCATGCAACTTATTCAAGTTTAACTAATTTAATGATCTAATTAAAATCTAACAATCCCCCACATTAGATTATTAAATGCAAATGCAAAATGTTATGCAACCAAAGTCCCAATGACCTATTATTGCATCGGGATAGGTAGTTTTTTGCTTTGAACCTTCCTTAGTATAATGTTATCGGTGAACGCGATGTCTTGAACCGGTCAGCTTTCGTGTAAATCAAGACAATAACATATACACAATAATAGATGCAATATCTCTCGTTCTCACGTTGTGTCCATTTTGGCCTTGGACCATATCTTGGATTCATAAGTGTTTTTTCTTATTTGAAGCGGCCACACTTCTCACTTATATAGGTGATCTCCTATAAAGAGTATCCTGTCATACTCCACCAATAAGGCTATAGGAATCATTAAAAGCTTATACGCTTACCCTTTTACCACAAGCTACAGGTTTGCACTTGGGGCAGCTTCGAGAATGGATTTTTAGTTGTGTTTCAAAGTGCACAACTTGAACATTCTTAACTTAGTTGCCTCTTTGAACCATGTTCATGGGATTTCCAATTATCATGGTAGAGTTACCATTAAGAGCGTTCTTTTAGTGTGGATTTTAATCACATTCCCCTTACTGCATTGTACAATTGATCACGATTAATACCTTTAGTAAACGGATCCGCAATATTGTCTTTTGACTTCACATAGTCAATACATATTATTCCACTAGTGATCAATTGTCTAATGGTATTGTGCCTTCGACGAATATGTCGAGACTTACCATTATACATACTACTTTGTGCTCTCCCTATTGCAGACATACTATCACAATGTATTAAGACGGGAGGCACGGGTTTTTCTCAACAAGGAATATCCTCTAAGAAGTTTCGTAGCCATTCGGCTTCTTCGCCAGCTTTATCTAGAGCAATGAATTCTGATTCCATTGTAGACCGAGCTATACAAGTCTGCTTAGAGGATTTCCATGAAACTGCTCCTCCACCTATGGTAAACACAAAACCACTTGTGGACTTCGAATTTTTTGTGTCGGATATCCAATTTGCATCACTATATCCTTCTAACACAGAGGGATGCCTTGTGTAATGCAGACTATGAGTTAAAGTATGCTTTAAATACCTTAGAACTCTAGTTAGTGCGGTCCAATGATCCTTTCCGGGATTACTTGTGAACCGACTTAGCTTGCTTATAGAATATGATATGTCGGGCCTTGTACAATTTGCTAAGTACATTAGGCTTTCAATGACCCTAGCGTAGTCCAACTGGTAAATTGGATCTCCTCGATTTTTGGCTAAGTGTATGCTTAAGTCTACAAGAGTCTTAGCCGGAGGTAGATCAAAAGCATTGAATTTCTTAAGCACATTCTCTACATAGTGAGATTGTGATAAAGTAATTCTTTCGGATGTTCTAGAGATCTTAATCCTTAGAATTACATCTACTATTCCCATATCTTTCATGTCGAACATTCTTTTCAACATTATTTTAGTATTCATAATTATATTATGATTACTTCCCATAATAAGCATGTCATCAACATACAGATATATAATGACAAAGTTATTAGGTGTGCCTTTAATGTACACACACTTGTCACACTCGTTTATTTTAAAACCATTTGATAACATAATATGATCAAATTTCTCATGCCATTGTTTGGGAGCTTGTTTTAAGTCCATATAATGACTTAACAAGTTTACAAACTTTCTTTTCTTGTTCGGGAATCACAAACCCTTCAGGTTGTTCCATATAAATTTCATCTTCTAAATCTCCATTTAGAAATGCCGTTTTAACATCCATTTGATGTATCTCAAGGTTATGTAAAGCAGCAATGGCAATTAACGTTCTTATAGAGGTTATCCTCGTTACGGGAGAGTATGTATCAAAATAATCATACCCTTCCTTTTGATTGTAACCCTTGGCTACTAGTCGTGCTTTATACTTGTCAATAGACTCATCGGTCTTATATTTCTTCTTTAGAATCCATTTGCATCCTAAAGGTTTACACCCGGGAGGAAGGTCAACAATCTCCCAAGTGTGATTGTTTATAATTGACTCGATTTCACTATTAATCGCTTCTCTCCATAGAGGAGCATCAGAACTTGACAATGCAGCCTTGATTGTTTGCGGTTCATCTTCTAATGAATAGACTACAAAGTCTGGACCAAAAGACTTTGCTATTTTCGCTCGTTTTCCTCGTCTTGATTCTAGTATTGACCCATCACTTTGGTCAATATTTTCTAGTGAGCTTTCTTCATGAGTTCGTTTCTTATAACTTACATCATTCTTTTCTTTCTTAGGGAATATAGACTCGAAAAGGACAGCATTTCTGGATTCTATAATCATTCCCTCATTTATGTCGGGTATTTCCGACTTATGTACCAAAAACCTATATGTGCTACTATTGCTTGCATATCCTATGAAGATGCAATCAATAGTTTTAGGTCCTAGCTTTACTTGTTTTGGTTTAGGTACTTCAACTTTTGCTAGACACCCCCACACTTTAGTGTATTTGTAGGATGGTTTCCTACCTTTCCATAGTTCGTATGGAGTTTGATCTTGTTTCTTTGAAGGCAACTTATTTAAAATTCTATTTGCCGAAAGAATAGCTTCCCCCCACATGTTATGTGGTAAGCCCGAGCTTATCAGTGTAGCATTCATCATTTCTTTTAATGTTCTATTCTTTCTTTCAGCAACACCATTTGATTGTGGTGAATAAGGTGCAGTTGTTTGATGGATAATGCCGTTTTCACGACAAAAGTCTGCAAAAGGTGCAACATATTCACCGCCTCGATCACTTCGGATCATTTTGATCTTGGTGTTAAGTTGATTTTCAACTTCGTTTTTATAGCTTTTGAAAGCATCGAAGGCTTCGTCTTTGCTTCTCAAAAGATATACATAACAAAATCTTGTGCAATCATCTATAAATGTTATGAAATAATTCTTTCCACCTCTAGTTTGCACAAGTTTTAAGTCGCATAGATCGGTGTGAATTAATTCAAGAGGTGTAGTCGATCTTTCCACCGAATGAAAAGGCTGTTTAGCCATTTTTGCTTCAACACAAATTTCACATCTTGAATGTTTGTCAAATGATATTTTCGGCAACAACTCTAAATTCACTAATTTTCTTAGTGTATTTAGATTTACATGTCCTAATCTATCATGCCATAAATTAGGAGACTCAGTCAAGTAAACAACGGGGGTCTTTTTATTATCACGGATAGCATTTACATTGATACAATTCAGCTTGAAAAGGCCGCTATCTACATAGCATTTTCCTATAAATTATCTATTCTTGGACAGTACAACCTTATCCCCCTCAATCACTATTCTAAATCCGGCCTTGCTAAGAATAGAGCCGGAGATCAAATTCTTGCGAATGTCGGGAACATGCATCACGTTTTGGAGAGTCAAATTCAATCCCGACGTCATCTTGAGTACTACTTTTTCAATTCCATAGACCTTGGAAGTAGAGGAATTTCCCATGTATAGCATTTTCTCCTCCTTGACAACTTCATAAGTTGAAAACATTGATTTATCCACACATACGTGCTTGGTAGCGCCGATATCAATCCACCATCCTATCGGATTACCGACCATGTTTACTTCATCTACGACCGCAGATAGGTCGAGTTCATACATGTTGACGGACACGTAATTTTCTTCCGCCATATTTGCTTGTGGACGGCCTTTGTATTCCTTCTTTGGCTTGCGGCAATCCTTTGCCATGTGGCCAGTTTTTCCACAATTGTAGCAATTTCCCTTGATCTTTTTCTGCCTTTTTGAATCTTTCTTCTTTTCATAGAACTTGCGTTTCTTTGGGCTAGTGCTAGTGCTGCACTCGGCTAGATTAGCCCTTGCCTCTATAGACGGCTTGTTGGTCTTTCGATCTGCCTTGCGATTGTCCTTTTCAATTCTGAGATGGACTATCAGATCTTCGAGACTCATCTCTTTACGTTTATGCTTGAGATAGTTCTTGAAATCCTTCCACGTCGGTGGTAGTTTCTCGATCACAGTTGCAACTTGAAATGATTCAGAAAGGATCATACCTTCGACGAGTATATCATGTATGATCAATTGAATCTCTTGTACTTGTTCGACTACAGTTTTGGCATCCACCATCTTGTAGTCTAAGAATCGTCCAACAACGAACTTCTTTAGACCGGCATCTTCGGTCTTGTATTTTATCTCCAAAGAATCCCATAATTCTTTCGACGTCTTTGCAGTCGAGTAGACACTATAGAGAGTGTCGTCAAGTCCATTTAAGACATAGTTGCGACATATGTAGTAGCTATGATACCATACATCAGACGCTATGCGTTTTTGCTCATCAGTTTTATTTTCCCCCACAATTGGAGGTGACTCTTTCAAGAATCGAGATAAATTTAAAGTAGTTAAATAAAACAGCATTTTAGATTGCCAACGCTTAAATTCAGAACCTGAGAATTTTTCCGACCTTTCCGCATGAACAGGGGCACTTGGAATCTGATTGTTCGTTGCTGTTGTAAAGTTTGGCGGCATGTTACTATTGCTTGTCGTTACTTGGACAAGGGGATCGGGTACATCACTACTACTTGTCATCATTTCTTCAACACAATTATCGTCTTGCGATTGTTATTACGGGATGTGTCGAAATGACGGATATAACGTTAGCCGAGGCAAGAGTTGGACTCTTTCTCCGCCAGACGATAATGCTCCGCTACTCGGTGCAAGCGGTCTATAGCACTCGTCTCCAAGATACAACGGCTTATCAATTACGAGTAGTTGCACTACTTCTCGTAATTCCGGCGAACTACTTGATATATTGGGACTGAGGAAATATAAACTAATTTATATGTATGTAATGGAAGGGACATAAAAGAAGAATGGAAGAGGAATTAAATTCTTGTGTTTGTGGTTATCGGTTGGAATTCTATTTATAGACTACAAACACCTCTTCCTAAGGTTGCCAACGTTTCGCATGCATGATTTCATTATTTCTAAAACATGCAACTCATGCATGTGTCGTGTAGGTTGCCAACGTTTCGCAGCTCTTCATGATGCATGAAACTATGCATCTTCAATTCCCAACCGACGTGTCGAAGCCAACATGCATGTGTTTGATTTTTTCTTGTGCATGCAACGTGAACCATTGCCACCTCAACAATCGAAGTCATGCAACCATTCAATCATTCAATGTGTTTCATATAAGCATGCAACTTATTCAAGTTTAACTAATTTAATGATCTAATTAAAATCTAACATTCCGCAATGTGTGATTGATCGTGGCCGCAACTCTAGAAGGTTCCACAACATTTTTTGAAGCAAATTGCCCATGATATTTTTTGTACAACATGTCATCACGACAGACACTATATCTTACCTTCTTCTCAAAGCACCATCGGTTTTTCTTTTGATAATATCGGTTTAGACATTCTCGCCTCTTAGGATCATTAGTCTTGATTTGAGGTGGATGATATTGAGGTTCATATCCCCTAAAATTAAGAGGACAAATAGACTCTTTTCACGCGGAACATCATCGAAAATAAAAACTTCATCGTTAATTGATAGGGTGACCCGACAATCAACATCCGCAAGGGTGGGTTGTGATTGTTCATTTACAACCGAGTTACCAACCGACTCGTCCGTGGTTGCAAAGATTGGTTGATTTTGATTATTAGTATTCATTTGACATTTTTTATATTTAATATAATAACTCGATTGATTTCAAATTATTTGTTTTTGTTTCAATCGAACGTTCTCAACATTTCTTAAATATATTTAGAAATTTTTAAGTACTAAATATATATATTGTGTCGAGATAAACTCCCATTTGTTTGGTATGATCGTACTATATCCCATGACCATTTTAGCCATCTAAAAACACCCACTTAAAATAATCGAAATAATTGCTAACTCCTAAATTGTCCCTTTCCTTGCCTACTTGGTCCAAATTACATAAATAATATTACAAGCTATATATAATAATTAAAATAATTTAATGATTTGAGCATAACTGAAATAAGTCCACTCAACACTGTCCTTGAGTGGGACTTGCTGATATACACTTGTTAGGTAAGGGTCGCTCAGCATCCTCTGTCCCAACATTCGGTGGCCCATTCGGTGGCCCACCAATCACGCCCGCCACGCGTGTATTGGTGGGCCACCCTTTTATAACTAAAATAGTTTTTTATTGTTAACATGGTCCATCAATGCATGCGTGGCGCCGCGTGATTGATGGGCCACCGAGTGGGATACGAATTTTGGGCCAAAGGATCCGGATTGGGTAAGGGTGACCGTCTTCTTTTCCTTTGTGGTATTGACGTATAATACCTAAAATTTGCGTTATTAATTGCATTATATATATTTCTTAGAGCATCTCCAAGGAGACTGCGAGATAGGTCCAATCAAACTGCAAAAGAAACTGCAAAATTCAAAATTTTGCTGTCTTTACACAGTAAAAGTATAAGAATCGATTTTTACTGTTGAAGCTGCATATGACTTGTTTGCAATTAAATTAGTTGCAATTATGCCCTCAATTCATAACTAAATTGTAAAGAAATGCCTACCTTGCTGAAGCTCAATTCTTGAGTTCCTTCAGAAATAATTGCAGAGGCGAACAAGAGGTGGAGAATTGGAGAATAAAATTCCTTCAGAAAACATACATAATTGTAGAGGTGAAGAAGAGGTAGAGAATCGGAGAAATAAAAGATGAATTGAAAACCAGAGAAGACGGCTGCTAGAGGCGGAGAAGACGACGAACTCGTGAGAAGAGGGAGAAGAAACCTAAAGATATACTATATATATATATATATATATATTTAATCCTTATCCCTTTACCATTTATTCCAATCAAGCATTTAATATTAAATATTTTATTATTTACCAACAAATCAAAGAAGAATTGCATTCCATATATAGTTGTATATCATCTAATTTCTTATCGTTGGTTGATAGCATTTTGATAAAGTTTGGTATTTTTAGGGTAAATATATATATATATTTTAGATATATTGAATTTGTATCTAATATTTTAGTACTAGAAAAGTGGAATGTATCAATGTGTAATTAAGAAAAATATGTAGGTAAAATTGAAAAGTATTTTGTGAAAGAATATAAAGAGAATATTCTTTTGGATTTGAGTTTGGGTTTGATGGTTGGAGATAAATTATTGTTTGATGTGACAGAAACTGAAAAATGAGTATTGGTTTTAGGTTTTAGGTTGGAGATGCTCTTACAAACTTGTAGAACTTGAAAAATATGTTTTGAATTTGATTTTTTCAATATTAGATTAATTTATTTAAGTTTTTTTAATACAACGGACACTAATATAATGCACCGTAGTTAATAGTTAGTGTATAATATTATCTGAAAAGATAAAATACATTAGGCATGTTTGATATTTTTTTGTGATGGAGAAATATAATTTCTTGAAATTAGAATGGGACAAGTCATGAAATGACAACCATGCAAATAATTGTACCAGTAATGAAACTGGCATCTCCAAGTCCAAAGCCTGTGGCCCTATATACACTATACAACACGAAGGACGACTCCCTTGATTGCATTTTCCATCAAATGTACATCTCACATAAATCTACACATCCTAATCCTAAATATACATCTCAATCTATCACAGATGCGACAAAATGCGCGTCACCGATGATATAGTGATAAAAGTGAATTGTATTATGATCAGACGTCACAAGTTAAAATTTTATTAATGTCTTTAGGTCGAAATGTGTCGTATATAATTAATTTAGACAATGAATTGATTCACAGTTAAGAAAAACAGAGGGAATTTCGCAAATTTATGATAGATGAGATTAAAACTTCAATTTAAGAAATGAAAATAATAAATTTTCAAAAAAGTACATAAAAGTTTCAAAATTCTGTGCGTGTCTCAAAGATAACATAGTACTACCTCCGTCCCACTCATCTTTCTTTTCGGCACGGGAATTAAGAAAGTTGATGATAAAGTATGAAAGAGGAATAAAGTAAGAGAGAGAAGATAAATGAGTTTGTGAGAGAGTAAATGATAAAGTATGAGAGAGAAATGATAAAGTATGAGAGATAAATGAAAAAGTAAGAGAGAAAAATAAAAAAAATAAGAGATAATAGTTATTTCCTTTTAAGGAAACGTATCATTTTAAGTGGGACGTCCCGAAAAGGAAAACGTGTCAAGATGAGTGAGACGGAGAGAGTATTTCTTTTTTCCTTTTTTTATTTATGTATGGCATATATTAACTCTTATTACTAGATATACGAATTATAAAGCGAGGCTGTTGTACAATATTTAAATTAGTAAGATTCAATTTAGTAATTTTACGAAAACTATGATAGGTAAGGCATGGAGCTAATGATGGAATAACTTGACTTAACGTTATTGATGGAAATGCAAAAAAGGTCGAAAGGTAATTAAAAGGTCGGCCTTATTGAAAAATGTCCAAACACAAGAGCTCTGGATGAGCTGTGGGGCGTACCATTTATTTCAGGTCCCCCTATTTACACTTTATTTCATTTTTAAATATCATTTTCACTTTTATTCATAAAGTCGACCCACACTTTTTCCTTATCCATAATTTAATAATTCAAGTTTTAAACAATAGTATAATATAGTTCCAAATTTATAAATATTATATATAGATATTATTATAATCATACTCCATCCGTCCTATTATTAATATCCAATATATCCAAAATGAGTGTCTCATTACTCACTATTCACCACATATTCTTATACATTTTTTCTCAAAAAGTTTATTTTTTACACGATTCCGTTCTCATAAAATTTTGATTTTTAATTTTATGAAAACTTTAAATTATATCTTTCATTACAACATAAAAAAACAAAAAATAAAATTAAATCAAATGCTTCAACTATGCCTTAATAAAATATAGATAAATTATTATTTATTTTCATCAACTATTTCTCGAAAATAGTGTTAATTTATTAATATAATTAAAACTCATAGTATATATATTTAAATAAAAAAATTTAATCTTCATGTCAAAAAAATGGATATTAATATTGGGATAAAAGAAATATTAATTATCAATGGTAGGTCAAACAAATCTCTCTCCCACTCACTTATCCCATAATGGAATACAATTAATTTTATTATTATTTTATTCGTAGTACTAGTATACTACATATTCACATTTAGTTTCAATAAAATGGTTGAGGATTGGGCTTTGAGACAATGCTCAATTCCATCACAACCTCGTTTTTGTTTGTTATGTTCCAGTTATAACTAATTTTGTTATTCTCGATTTTAAGAAATCAATTTTTTAGCCTTTCAATTATTGAATTCAATATAAATTTACGACCCTATTTGATTTTGATGGAGAAATGAACATAGATGAATAAATTGGACCTTGATCAAGTAATTATAAGTCCAATTGCATAGATAGGAGTACTATAAGATTGAAAAATAGTTTTTTTTATATATAAATAATGTGAAAATTTTAATCTAAAATTTATAACCCAAAAAGATCAGCTAGCCCTTAAACACGATTGATGTCCACGCGTCACCACAAGAGCTTATAACTTGAAAATCCATTCAAATACGAACGACCCTATCTTCATTGACTCTCTCTCCCTCTCTTCCGCTCTCTTATATTTTAATTTTTAATAAATTTCTTAATTTTGATATCCGTCTCCACGGCCCGACTCTCCCCGTTTTTGTACATGGTTTTGTCTTCCTTATTGTTTCTCTCTCTACATTCCAATTTTGCTCTCTTTCTCTCTAGATTTTCTGTATCTGGGAGAGTGTGTGGAGCCCAAAACTGGTCCTCTGCTTTGCTGGCTCGAAGCTCCCCTTGGTTGGTTTAATGGGCTTTGTCTGATGAGAGAGACCAGAGTTTAGTTGCCCCAATCAACACACCGTAATATTAATGGTAACACCACAATCTCTCTCTCCACTGTTCTATCTTCTCTTGATAAATCTTCTTTCACTTCGCTTTTTCGCTATATATATTGGTATTATCATCGTTTTCGTTCTTACTTGCCCTTTTCTCCACTCGTTTTCCGTCATATCATCGTAATCAGCATCATCATCTTATTTTTCCTATTATTGCTGCGCAGAGAAAACAACATAAGACCAAAGGAACAAAAAACCCTTACAGGAGAAAAATTCATTTTAAATCCCGAATTATTCAATTTGAGTTGACGGATCCACAGATCTACGCCGGTTTTCACTTTCAGATCTTCGCTCCCAGCAATCAATTCTAAAGGTAACTTCTCTAGGCTAGTTACTGCCCGCCCGTCATTAATATATGCATTAATTTTAATTTGGGGATTCTTTTTTTTGCAGTGCTGAATGCGCTGAGGGTTTTTGCGATTTCATGAAATTAGGGTGTTTTTTCTCTTTTTTTTAATCAATATTTCTTTCTGCTTTTTGGACTTGGACCTTCTAGAATTTGCACTGGCTGACCAAATATCTGATATAAAATGAATTTTGACTACTAGTTTTCATTGCTCATTTTCCACGGTGTTGAATTTCTTGATGTTGTCTGCGGCGTTAAGCTCATAGGATTTATGTTGGTCAGAGATCTGTCGTACATTGAAAAATCCATATATTACCAACTTAACCTTCTATCATTGGACATTGTTGTTATTTTTAGCTTCTATTTTGATCATTTTAAAGTTTTGTTTTGACAGACTTGTAGCTTGCATTTCTGCTTTGCGGGATTTTATACTGATTTTGTTCAGTAAAAGAAGTTACCTCGCCGGTGGCTCGGTTTATGCAGATAACTTGGAGGGTGGTTTGGATGAGATGAGGGGATGTTATCCGGGTTAATGAACTTTTTGAGGGCCTGCTTTCGGCCAAGGGTGGATCGACATGTTCACTCGGGTTCCGAAGCAGGTGGTCGACAAGATGGGCTTCTCTGGTACAAGGACTTGGGGCAACATTTTAGTGGAGAATTCTCAATGGCTGTAGTACAAGCTAATAATCTACTGGAGGATCAGAGCCAACTCGAATCGGGTTCTCTGAGCTCAAATGATTCGGGTCCATATGGCACTTTTGTGGGGATTTATGATGGACATGGTGGTCCGGAGACATCTCGGTTTATTAATGATCACCTCTTCCAACATCTAAAGAGTAAGTGCTGAACCTTAGAATCTGAAGTTGCTGTATAGCTACTTTAAAAGCTTGTTTGTTTTTTGGGAAAAAGACAAGATTGCCAAAGATATTTTGCACCAAAAGTTACCTGCTTTTGTAATATCTTCATATGGAAGATGCTCGTGGGAAAAGGAAGTAATGTAGTAGTCGCAAACTTCCATGAAAGTAGTGTTGTAAAGGTAGCAAGAAATGTGAATGGAGTTTAACTACTTAACTTGATCTATTATGCTATTATTATTAACAATTTACACCAAATACTATCTGCTGTTCTAATGTCTTTGTATGGAAGACAGTCTTGCTAAAGGGAAGTAATGTATAAGTGGCGAACTTTCATGATTGTATTGTTGTAAAGAGAGCAAGAAAAGTGAATTTTAGCTTAAGTACTTAACTTGGTTTACTATGCTATTATTATTAACAAGTACTCTTAAGTTTTAGGTTACATTTTATTTATGTCTTAATCGTGTAGGGTTCACGGCGGAGCATCAATGTATGTCTGTGGAGGTCATAAAGAAGGCATTTCAAGCTACCGAAGATGGTTTCTTCTCAGTAGTCAGCAGGCAATGGCCTATGAAACCACAGATTGCTGCAGTTGGTTCGTGCTGTCTTGTAGGAATTGTCTGCGGTGGAACTTTGTATATTGCCAACCTTGGTGATTCCCGGGCTGTTTTGGGGAGACTTGTCAAGGCTACTGGGGAAGTACTCGCCATTCAACTCTCAGCCGAACATAACGCAAGTATTGAGTCTGTGAGACAGGAGCTGCAGTCTCTGCACCCTGATGACCCGCATATTGTGGTTTTGAAGCATAATGTATGGCGTGTGAAGGGTCTCATTCAGGTTCGTCTTAGTCTACAGCAACCATGATTGATTTCATTTTGCTAAACCTGCATCGTTGTCTGATATTCATTAAATAATTGGGAAAGTGCTGAATTGAGTTCAAGAAAGACTCTTGAGAGTTGAGATGAGTGCTTACTTAGGTTTTTGCCCCCGCCTTTGTGTAGTCTTATCATTTTACGGAATATGTCTCTTGTTCTGTGGTGGCATTTTGACCTACCTTAACATTTGGTGTTTTTCATACACAAGAACTCACGGACTAGATCGTAAAATTGAAGGATTTTCTGTTGTCCTTTACTCATTTCTAGTTTGTATTCAATTATGGAAATCTCTAGTTCAAGATCTTGCTAATCATGTAGGTTGTGCTCGTGTTTCTTTGTTGTAGAGTTCGGTCACAACTCACAATATTTAACTATGATGCTGCAGATGTTTCTTACCTTTTAGATTTGTGTTGTGTCTTAATCTATTGTTATCATGGTAATAACTTTCTGCATTAGATATGTCTTCTTAGATGGTGGGAGTATGAAATTGTGATTCCACTCTCTTTCTTCCATTGCACAATGAAATTATGCATCTTAGTTCCATTTGTTACAGTTGGTACTTGGTAATGGGTATATGTCATTTTACAGATCTCCCGATCAATTGGAGACGTGTATCTGAAAAAAGCTGAATACAACAGAGAACCATTGTATCAAAAGTTTCGACTTCGAGAGCCTTTCAAAAGGCCAATCTTGAGCGCAGATCCGGCAATTACAGTGCACCCACTGCAGCCTCATGATCAATTCATTATATTTGCATCGGATGGCCTCTGGGAGCACCTTACCAACCAAGAAGCAGTTGATCTAGTCCAAAATCATCCACACAACGTTAGATACTTAATTCTTAAACTCATTCTCATTTTATGTTTTTGCTTTCAAATCCGCATCCGCAGTAGGGCTTATCACAAGGATCAGTTATGGCACAGGGAAAAAATAGGAAACTATGGTCTATGAGCTGTGTGCATCTTGTATTTGTCGTAGGGTTTATAACAAAGATCAGTTATTGTGTGGAATTATAACTGGCCCTTGAATTTAGGTTGTGGAGGTGAAAATGGTCATATAGGATCAAGAAAGGCCTCCCCATTTACCTAACCTTCCCCAGCCAGTCAAGTCTCCATTTTCTTCTCTCGTTCGACCAAACTAAAAACTTCTATATTGGAGTTGTTGGTAGGGTTGTTGCTGATCATATCACCTAGTGGATTTTGTTACTAATTACTAAGCTGTTCTTGTAGCCGTTATACTGCTCGTATGCTTAACTTGCAATATATTTCTGTAGCCTACTTATATAGCTTCTGGTAAAGACTTGATTTTTAGTTGCCCATTGTTGAAGATGTTTGGATTTCAAATAAGTTCCGTTTCCTTGAGAAGGAATTTCTTTATTTGTACTTCGAATTGGTTTGTTGATTTCGCTCTCCCTCGAAAGTAAGGATTCGAGGCTCGTATAACCGAATAAGGTCATGTTAATAACGTGCAGGGGAGTGCTAGGAGATTAGTCAAAGCAGCATTACAAGAGGCAGCAAAGAAGAGAGAAATGCGATACTCGGACCTGAAGAAGATCGACCGTGGGGTCCGTCGCCATTTCCACGATGACATCACAGTGGTGGTGGTGTTTCTCGACTCACATCTTGTGAGCCGAGCCAGCTCAGTCTGGAGCCCTAACGTATCCGTGAAAGGAGGCGGCATCAGCCTGCCTCCGAACTTCCTCGCACCTTGCACCACCCCAACAGTACCCGCCGCCACCTGATACCGCACCGCTGGCCCTCTGCTAATGTTATTTTACCTGTTGTACAATCGTCATGTGAATACAGGTAGCTTGAAAGATAAAAAGAGCAGCCCCTCTGAATTCTTTAAAATGTACACTTTGTAACTCTTTTTTAACTGGAGACTGATACTCGGCATAGTTGGAGATATGCCCAAGAGGCTGGGAAAAAAAACAAGCCGGTCTTGAAGGAGAAGATCAGTATAGGCTGTGTTTTTCTGGGCAATGCCTTTTTCTTACATTTGTTGTTTTTCTATGTTCACTTTTTATTCTATATTACTTTTGTAAATCATGTGACCTCGAAGCTCAGTGTCCTAATTAATTCTTATTTTGATCTTGCTGTCAAGATTGTAGCAGATCCATTTTCATTTGCTCTTAAGGTACTGTTTGAAAGAGCTTTTATAAATAGTTTTTAGTTGCTTATGTTTAAATTTGCTTAAAATTATTTTAAAGTAAAAGTTGTTAGTGTTTGAAATGGTTATAATAAAAACAATCTAATTTTAGAGAAAGAAAGCACTTTCTGACCAGCTTATGTGTTTATGCTTATTATGACCTATTTTAAGTACAAAAAAAGTAGAAGCAAATATTTCAAACTTAAATATTGTGCTTTTGCAAAAAAAAAAAAAAAAATCATAAGCATTTTATTTCAGCTTTTCCAAACGCTACTTAAGAGAGATAAAAAAGATTTAACATAAAAAATCGTGTCATAACTGAGAAAATATCGATTTTGGACATTTAATGTGATTTCTATTTATCTTTTGTCCTCTAGTGTGGTTGTGTTTGATTTTGGTCCTAAAATTATATTCGACATTGATCTCCGGATCAGAATTGTCGAATGCAAAAAGACCCGTGGACTATATAGAATGTATACTTCAAAATTATAAGATATAAATGAACACTTTAAAAAGTTCACAATCCAAAATTGATCGAAAGTCGCTTTGCATGACCAAAAATTGTAAATATTTTTGTATTATGCAACTTTAAGTGTCCTTTTTTTTGTCCGATAATTTCTATTTGAAGACCAAAAGCGAACATTTTTATAACATTAAAATCGGACACTATATAGGATTAAAATCAGACACAACTACATTAGAACAAAACATATTTTTTCTGAGTCATAACTTATAAAAATAAGGGTGACATTTGAACATAATTGCATTTGATGACAGAGGTTATAAAGCATTACATTTGTACATGTGTTAAAATACAACCTAGATATGCATTGCTAGACTTCTGGGAAGGCTAAGATTGGCTCCCAGCTTCAATATATCTACTTCAAGTATAAGGAGATGAAAAACTGGGAGAGGATTATGAATTCGCTCACAACAGTAACTGGAGAATGCATGCCCATAAACGGAACAATATCGACCTGCAACCAACTCTCTACTGCTGAGCCCACCACTGCACCAGCCACAAGCCCTCCAATTGTTATCACAGTTGCCTTTCCTGCATGAGTAAGACGACTTAGTTTACTCGGCGATAGGGTGGCCACATGATAACTGCTATAGACCGGTTAACACAGGATGTCAAATTGGAAAACAGAACCAGTATGAGCATAGAATTGCATGTCACCATTTTTCTTTACCTAGTTTGATGTTCTTCTTAGTCATGAAGTATAAGGATGCACCGAAGCTGGTGGCCAAAATAAGGCCAGGAACATCAGCTCCACCATACGGAGCTGAGGAGGGTAAGGAAGCTCCATTTATGTATGTCAAAACCATTAGAGCTCCGTAGACCCCAGCTTGCACGCCTAACTCACCAGTGGATGGCGATTCAACAGAGACGGGTGGGTTCTTGACTGGATTCTGCAGCCATTTCGGCATTGTATTTGTTCCCATATTAGGAGCATTTACAGGCTTAACATCAGCATAACGGATGTTACTGCTCACAACTTTCCCTGCTCTCCGTTGCGATAAACTCTGCATTAGCAGCATGTCGTATGCAGCCTCCACCTGTGTATGATAAAAGAAAGTAAACATTGACAAGGCGAGAGAAAATAGAACACAAGATCAATATCAGTGTTGCAGCTGGTACAACAACAGAAATTATGGACGAATCACAAAATCTCTATAGGGATATTTGACTTGAGTCTTGAACTAGACAGCACTTAAAATGCAACAGTGAAGAAGTTCGTAGGTTCAACTGACTTGTATCTATTCGAGAAAAATACAGCGTCCGTCTATATCTCATTCCGTTTATCCTCATGAATATACAAACAGAACTCCAAGTTGCTTCAGGCATGACTGTTAGTTCCACCTATTGTAGCCTACAATGTTCTTGGACATAGGTCCTCGTTCCCAACGTGAATTTCTTTAAAATACAACACGAGGATGTAATCTAGCATGCCTATATATTGGTGTTTACTTTTCACAACAGAAACAGGTAACCTCCTAGTGCCTTACTCCAATCTTAGCATATTAACAGTTAGTTCTACCAGTACCAGAAGCATTTTAAATAGATGGCCAATAAACGAAGCACATGAAGAACGCCACGAGTAATACGTAACAACTAAAGCTTTAATTCAGCAGCTTTGACAACAAATTTTAAGCTAAATAATCCATACAAAATTACAAACAAATCAAAACCAACATAGAGTCAGTCAATAAACGCAAGAATTTGATCCAACGCCTATAATCAAAGAGCACAACAGTTGCAGCAAATGCTTAATTAATTATGCACAGAAGCAATACAATATTAGAATTGAAACACCACAAATTTCAATTTCTCAGTATCGATCGTAAACCAACTAGATTCCTCATAGCCCAATCAATCGTAAAAATTAAAGCAACCTAACAACTCAATCCGCCATAAGCTAACTTCAAATTCGCCGAATTTTCGAAGTAATTATATCTACATATTCCAAAAAACTAAAAAAAGAGGTACCAGAAAAGGCGAAAACCTGAGAAATTGTTTCCTGGTCATCTCTACACGAAGCGATAATCGAGTTCTTCGCCCGGAGAATATCATCGAAAGATGCACCTTGAGATACTCCGAGCAATTTAAGAGCAAACTCCACCGACATCTCCGACGGCGCGGAGTCGTCAGCTCGAGAGGCTCGCAGCGACGCCGCTAATATGCGCCGGGAATCCAGAAGGCCCCACGGACGCCGGAGGCCGTATCCGAACACATTAACAACCGGTCCCCGGCCGGTGCGGCGGAAGGATGTCGATCCGGTCCAGTCTAGACCAGAGATGACGCGGTCGGGTCTGACGGAAAGAGCTGTGGCCATGTGGTGGTGGTGTGTCTTTTCGAAGGAGAGAATTGAGAAGCGGTCGAGGCAACTTGGATTTTCTTTGTGGAGGAAGGAAGGAGTAGTAGTGTGGAAGGGAAGGAGATGGCGTGGCGTTTTTTGGAAGTATGTTTCTCTGTCTGTGGGATTTTTGGAATTTTGGTCTGGAGGTAGGGGAAAAAGTCATTGCTATTTTTTATTTTTCTAAATTTAGCAAACATTCTTATTATATTCACTTTTTTTATATTATATTATAATCATAAAATATGATTGTTTTTATTTTTTTATTTTTAATATGAATAACATTATATTTTCTGTGACAGAGAGTGTACGTACTACACGTACTTTAATATGAATATCCAAGTTTAATATTAGAGGATAAAAAGTTTAATATTAACATTTTTTCTATCGTACTACACGTGCTTGAATCAGAGGATAAAAAGATTAATATTAACATTTTTTAATATGAATAACATTTTTAAAGTTTAAAAGACAAAAAGTCAAAAATAAACTACATTAAACGATAGAAAAAATATTAACAAAAACCACATTATTAGATGATCAAAGTAAAACTTTTCTCCATTAATAAAAAAATATAGTATTTATAAATGAAAATAACGAATGGTGGTAATGTTTTTCAACTGTAATGAAAATCTAAAACTATTTTGGGCCCATAGCTGAAGCCCGATGAGAAATCGATTCAGCCCGGCCCAATCTTGTGATTTGGCTAGTTGGGCCTAACCAACTGTTTGCCTCCGGCCTGATGGGCCCGAACTCTCCCCAAATAGAATAATAAAAAGAATGAGCGGTGGGACAGTATCGTTGACGAAAAGTTTTTCGGAATTTAGGTCTAGAAAGTAAATTTAAAAGGTTGAGGAATCTTTTATCCATTTTACGAACTTTTTGGATGAAATGTTGTTCTCGGAAGTCGGAATTCACTACTACATGTAATCCATCCCCATAAGGGCTTTTAATAGTAGGTTCCGTTGGTCGGGCGTGTTCGGAATAATTTTTATAAACAGTTTATAGTTATTTGTGTTTAAATTATTTTTTAAGTAAAAAAATTATTAGTATTTATAATATTAAATAAAAGAAAATTAGTTCCATTTTAAGAAAAATAGTAATGCAAAAGTACAAAAGTACTTGATGAAATATCATATTGTCTAAAGACGGAGTTTAAATTAAAACTTAGGTAAAACTAAAAATCATTGATCCGCAGATCGAACATTTCTCTGATGGAGTTACACTTTAAAGAGATTTTATAGTATCGCATCCACATAACTACCTAATGGTTGCTTCAATCATTTGAAGTGAATGAAGTCTCGTTTAGACCTATAAAAGATAACAAAAATGTTTTAGGACCAAAAGTTTCTAATTTATATGCAATATAAGAATTGAGATTGGTATCGACCTTCTTTTGTTTATCTTCAAGTTAAACATGATATTAATCTATTTGTGAGAGTAATAATGTATCCCTACTATTCTCCATGATGATGATTCAACTAGGGTTGCATATATTATAGTGGATCATGAAGATAACCTTGAGATTGTTATCTTGTGGGAAGTGACAAATTGTAAATATTTTTGAAGATTAGGCTAACCTAAAGGTCAAATGATTGTATTCTTTTTTTATTTCTAATTTTTTTCCCAAAGGGTTGTTTTAGTGAAGGTTTTTAACGATGCATCAAATGCAACACATGATTTCCAAAAGAGTTGCGACATCAACATCCGGCAAATTCGCTTAAGTGATGATCTAGTTGATTCTCTTACGAAGACATTACCAGCGTTAACATTCAAGAAGATGGTACACAAGATCGATATGCATCGATTTAAGGATCTACAATGCTTATATTGAGGGGGAGTTCTTGTACCCTTTTTCCTTTGACCAATTTTTTTTATCCCAATGAGTATTTCTGACAATGTTTTAACGAGACGTCATTTTTTTTAGGGGTAGTCAATCAAGGGGGAGTGTTGTAAATATATTTATGTGTATATTTACCTATATATGATGACCATATGTAAATCTTAAAAGCCCATTACTTCATCTTGGTATCTATAAATAAAGGTCTCTACCCTCATAATAATACACATCTCATTTACTACTCCCTTTATTATTCTCTTCTTCTATTTAATTTATAACAATAAGTTTCTTTTTAGTTTTTTTTCTCCTGCTTTTCAAAAATACTCATTATCGGCTTTTGAACTTTTGCTTATTCCGATTTATTCTAAACACAAAAAAGTATAAACATACTTTCAAATATTAAAAAAAGTGTATCCGCCATAAAAAGCCAAAAAATAGCTTATTTAAGCTGGTTAAAAACTTTATCCAAAGAAGAAATCCGAAACGGGCAATAAATATCAATTCAATTTTCAACTAAAACTAATTTTATAAGAATCGGTCTGGTTTGAACCAAACTTAATTGATTCGGCGTTGAATCGCAAATACTCCTAATTACATCAATTTTATGATTAAGAGGATAAAATGTAAGGTTTGATACTCGTCACTGTACAATTATTGTATTTATAGAATTGAAATCAAAGTATCAAATCGCATTAATATTAAATTTCTCTAGTCACGATAAATTCACTAAAACTAAATTAAACAAGTATGATATGCCCGACTCGATGTATTTAGACGACGCACCGCCGAATGTGTATTTTTAATTCAGAAATGAAAAAGTCACCACATTACAACTATGAAGTAGAAGGATAAACTCATCGCTATGTGTGTCTGCAACTTAGGATGATTTAACGCTACCTTGTGTGGTTTGCCGGGTTGCGTAATGAAGTTCTATTTTGTGCGCATCAAGTTTATGTTTTGCTGTTCCCCCCGTTATAAAAAAAAAAAAAAAATAAACTCATACAAAAATCAAATTATTTTACTAGAAAAAAACCTGAATTCATCTACAAACCTTTATCCCAATTTTTATATTTAACTCCTATATACCCAAAAACAAATACCCTTACTATGGGATGGTCCGTCAATAACCGGCCCTCGTCGCTTTTTTTCCCACCTATTGTAAGAATTTAAGATAGTAATACTATTCTATGACAAGGCCGATCACTATTCATAGCATATCGTCATGCTCTATCCAAGCATGATCGTCATGCCCTATCATGCCCCTTCATGCTTCGCCTCGTCTTTAGTCCTCCCATCATATTTGTTGGTTTTACAAAACATGCATATTCGATCCTTTTTTTTTTTTTTTTTTTTTTTTTTTGAGAAAAGAAAAATTTTAAAAAATTTATAATACTCATAATTTTTACTTTAAAAATGCAAATTATTTTACTAAATAAATAATGATATTATCAAAAAAATTACACAAATACACATCAGTATATATATCAGCCATCAGATCTCAGTCCCATTTTTGCTGTGTCCATCAACAATCCATCTCATCTCTCTCCAACCGCCCTTCGCGCTCTCTCCGATTGGAAAAGTAGCCAAGTAGGTATGGACTTTCCAGATCGAATTCCAGATTCTGCAAATTTCTATCGTTTTGGCTTTGTTGATTTTGATATTTTGTATATTATATGCGGTTTTCGATGTTTGATGCGCATCGCGTCGCGCCTGCTTGACCGTGTTCATGTCAAGGCTGTTGATTCGATTTAGCCGTTGGAGTAGGCTATTCGATCGGATTGAATGACCAATTGATCTGTATATTTGGTGTGTTTTGCCCTGAAATCTGAATGATGAAAAATTATGTCGCTGAAATTGCTTCAATTTATTGCGGTGATCCAATTTGAAAGCTCTACATTCGTGACAGTCAAAGATAGATGTTGTTTTCAATTAGTTGGTTTGCATAAGCATGGAGGTACCCTGCTGAGTTACAAACTTATAGTAGATTGTGGTTGATAGAGAATCTAGTATTCTAGTTGCAACGCAATTTGACTATAGGGCCAACATCAGACTTGTCCTGTGGAATGGAGTTTGATTTAACTTCTTAGAAACAGGCATCTAGCTTCTTGTGTTTATCAGTGTATGCAAAAACGTAAACTAGTTTAGCAAACAAGGGAATGACAAGAGCAATCTACTGCTGATCGAGAACTTTCAGATATTTAGTTTGTGTGAGTGTGTCTGTATAAAAGTAACATTGAATAACAGAATACAGAAAGATTTTTCACTGTCGTCTAGTATTGGAATTAGACTACTGTTTGGTGATGTTGAATTTGACACTTACTAAGCTATTAGCAGGCATTCTGCAGTTCATATGTCGTAGATGTAGCTTCTGTAATGTCACTTGTTAACTTTGTGAGTGGAATGGGGACATGACGGTTGATGTTGAATTATGTATACAGTATACAAATTAGTCTTACATCTAGAGCTCTCCGCTACTGAATGTAGTAGCTTCAGTTAAGAGCTGATGACACTTTCTAACTTCCTCTTGATCTGCAATATTTTTGATTTCTCAGGTTAAATATGGGTGCTGAAAACAACATTGACATGGAGGAGGGAACTCTGGAGATAGGAATGGGTATGTTGTCACTTAAACTTATGTTATGATATGAGAAGCTAATGTACTATACTTCTTGAAATATTTCCCAACTTATTATATTTGACTATAATATGTTCACCTTTTTTATGTTCTCGAAACGTTTGCAGAATACAGAACTGTCTCTGGAGTTGCTGGACCTCTTGTTATTCTTGAGAAAGTGAAGGTGAATACTGTACTCCTTGTTATCATGTCCTCTGTGTGAGACATCATCTATTCATGTATGATTCTCTAGGTTAAAAAATCTAAATCTGAGAACAGGATTATTTAGATGTATTTCTGAAACTGTGCCAGGGACCCAAGTACCAGGAAATTGTTAATATTCGCCTAGGAGATGGAACTACTCGGCGTGGACAAGTCTTGGAGGTTGATGGAGAGAAGGCTGTTGTTCAGGTGATCACGGCCCCAAGTTCCTGTAATTTATTCTTTAAATGGCTTTATCATTTTATTGTGGTGAATAGATTTTAAGATCTCCACCAGGTGTGCGGGGTTGGAAATTTATGCTTCATCAGTAATTATACTATAAAAAATGTTGGATTTTTGTCTCATAAAACTGTATAACGAGAAGCAATGCGTCCCTCTTTGGCTTCTTCGGACCTTTTACAGTCCTAACAACAATCTCTGTTAAGCTTCCTGCTAAGAGATCCTCATCTTAAACTTTAGCATTTATGTTTGTATATTGAATTCTTCAGAAGCTTCAATGCTTACGCTATACTTGTTTGACTTTGAGGAGACACTCAAACAAACTACTTGTTTCTCGTTAATTTAACCAGGTTTTTGAAGGAACTTCTGGAATCGACAACAAATATACAACCGTCCAGTTTACTGGGGAGGTACTTTAATGCTCACTTGTTATGTTTCTTAGAGTATGCTGTTAACAGGGGACTGCAGACTCAATCTTCAATGATTAAATACATTATTTTTCTAATTTTGTTTTGGCTATTACAGGGGATTGGGCCCAGTTATATTCTCTCATGTTCTGCAGAACAATAATATTATAGTTTACCAGTGTAATCCCATAAGTAGTCTGAGAAAGAAATTTTTACTTTTTTTTTACTATTCCCGTGAACTTGCTTGATCAGACAGTTCAGAAAGTTCTGAAACTCAGAATTGTTGACAAGTTAGATTTTTTGACATTTAATCACAGCTGGAGGTTATGTTAAGTTCGTGTAGCTTGCATTTCACATGTGGACTTTGTGCTATACATTGTAATTTGGATAATTGTCCGCAAGGGTCAATTCTTTTGTTTCTGATTATGTGCAACCTTAATTTTTTTCCACACAAGTTTTTTATTTGAAATCGGGTTGACTATTGGTGGAGTTGAGCTAATATGGAATGTGGTTATGGAGTAGGAAATGACATGAGGAAGCTGGCATCAGTTTATGGTTCACCATTATGGTGTTTATGATTTGGTTCTGCCTTTTCTCTTTTCTCAAATTGTTTGCATGTTCTCATTTTTCTGAGTGAGATTTACTTTCTCGGTGCAAATCTTACTTTCTGAACTTTTATGTTTAAGCTCGAGTTTCATAACATTTTTTCTACATCTTGGTTACAGGTTCTAAAGACACCAGTCTCGTTAGACATGCTTGGCCGTATCTTTAATGGTTCCGGGAAACCCATTGACAATGGCCCTCCTATTCTTCCTGAGGCTTACTTGGATATATCTGGCAAGTGTCATGGAGTGTTTAATTACCATTGTGCATACATGCTAAGTGGCCGAAAATTGATGTATTCTTTAACCTGTTGCTTTAGGGAGTTCAATCAATCCCAGTGAGAGAACCTATCCTGAAGAAATGATTCAGACCGGAATCTCCACGATTGATGTTATGAACTCGATTGCCCGAGGACAGAAAATCCCTCTTTTTTCTGCTGCTGGTCTTCCCCACAATGAAATAGCTGCTCAGATCTGTCGCCAGGCTGGTCTTGTCAAACGGTTGGAGAAATCTGATAACCTTCTTGAGGTATTTGGATAGAAGAAATTACCAATTATGGTTTCATTTTAACTTTTACCCTGATTCAGAATCAGTTTGTGTCTGCTTCTTTCATTTTTCAAAATGATATTTCCATTTGTCAGCCAATCATTTACAAGATGTTTTAGCTGTCATTATTCTACCATCGCTCCACTAACCATAGCATATTACCATGATATATTTTTGCCAACATAAAGAATCCCACATTAATGGAGGAATTTATGACTTAAAATATATCCAATAAACCGCTGAAAATCCAAATGTGTAAAACAACTAAAATTAAAACTGTTCACCAAAATTTGTTGAGCCTTACTTGCCTACAGAATGATCAAATCTAATTTGATTGCACATTCTTTCAATGCAATCCCATATATATGTCGCCCTGGATCTCCTTCAAGAAGTCTTGAAACAGACCAGTCTGTTCTATTCAAATCTAATTTTGTTACTTATTATAAGTCCCAAGTCTGTTTGCCTTCCAAATTGTAGAGAGAAAATATGTCTCGATCAGACAATCCTTAATCACGGAAGATGTAAGAGAACTTAGATAGTCACCAGCAAACTTTGGGAGAAACTAATTTTGAGAGTTTTGTATCGTTACTGCATTTGGTAAATAATTCATGACAGTATTAAGTTCTGTTGAAAAATGTGGTGATTTCTATGTAACAGTGTTGTTCTTATGATATAATCTGTACTGCAGGGTGGTGAAGAGGATAATTTTGCCATTGTCTTCGCAGCTATGGGAGTCAACATGGAGACAGCTCAGTTCTTCAAACGTGATTTTGAGGAAAATGGATCGATGGAGAGAGTGACTCTTTTCCTAAACTTGGTAATGAAGTTTATCTCCTCGTTAATGACTGGTTTTTTGCTGCGCGGCCTTGGATGTAGATATCTCCATCTTTATCCTTTCCTAATATTCAGCTTTTCTGCAGGCCAACGATCCAACAATAGAACGTATAATTACACCTCGCATTGCGTTGACAACTGCAGAATATTTAGCATATGAATGCGGGAAGCACGTGCTTGTCATATTGACAGATATGAGTTCTTATGCTGATGCCCTTCGTGAGGTAACTTCTGAAAAAGCATCCAGCTTTCTCTGCCACGTGTACTGATGATTTTCCATAATTTAACTGTTTTGAAGTCTAAGGGGTCTTTATCTTCTAATTAAATATTTCCAATAAGCACAAACTGAGTCTGCAAATGTCTTTTCTGAATACCATCATGTCCTGGCTTTGATACGAAAGTATATCACGTTCTCATTGTTCTTCTTTAATTACTTATTATGGTGAACACTGCCTACTTCTTTTTAGGTGTCTGCTGCTCGAGAGGAAGTGCCTGGAAGGCGTGGATATCCTGGTTATATGTACACTGATTTGGCAACCATCTATGAACGAGCTGGACGTATTGAAGGGCGTAAAGGATCCATCACCCAAATTCCTATTTTAACCATGCCTAATGATGGTATGTCAACATTTGACATTAGCTTGTATATATAAAACTTACACATGTATAATTATCTTAGTTTCTTAGTATATTAACTTTTTTCTATCTTTTCCTATTTGTATTGGCCAGATATTACCCATCCAACTCCAGATCTTACAGGTTATATTACTGAAGGGCAGATATATATTGACAGACAACTTTACAATAGACAGGTAAAAAAGTGACACTTTTTTCAGTTACTTTTTGGTTGGTCATACAGGCCAATCACCACATTTTGCTTCCCCTCCCAAAAGAAAAATAGGTGTAAACACACATTTACAGTTGCATCTTGATTTTGGGGCTATGTGGTTAAATTATTGTATACGACCACTTGTTGCTTCATATAATCAAGCCAACTAGTGTACTCTTATTACTTTCTATATCACCGAAGTTTTCTCAAAATTGATGCTATCTACTTTAACGTGTCGTGTCATCTGCGTGATCCTTTTGTTCAAGAAAATGCATCTTGTGAGTTTGTTCCTCAATATTTGTCTGAATAAATGTTCTCTAACTGACAGATATACCCTCCTATTAACGTGCTGCCATCATTGTCTCGTCTAATGAAGGTTAGTTGGAAAAAGTAAAAATTGCAGTTTGTTTGGTTCCATGTAAATAGTCTAGGTGCCATGTCTTATATCGCCGATCCAATGTTTTGCAGAGCGCCATTGGTGAGGGCATGACCCGAAGGGACCACTCCGATGTGTCCAACCAGGTTGGGCTTCTACTTCATCACCCCTAATTAATTGTTGCCATGAAATGACGAGCTCATGCAATTTCATTTTGCTTTTGCCTTCACTTTATTTATCTGACTGAATATCTTTATTTTCCTATATATCTAGCTCTATGCAAACTATGCCATCGGAAAGGATGTTCAAGCAATGAAAGCTGTGGTCGGAGAAGAAGCACTTTCCTCGGAGGATCTGGTCTGTCATTTGTTCATGAAAGCTATCTTCTTGCCTCACAAACAAAAGATTACTAATTGAACCGTATATGGTAATGCAGCTATATCTTGAATTCCTCGATAAATTCGAGAAGAAGTTTGTTGCACAAGGGGCCTACGACACCCGCAACATCTTCCAATCACTCGATTTGGCATGGACGCTTCTCCGTATCTTCCCTCGAGAACTCCTCCATCGTATTCCAGCAAAGACACTCGACAGTTTCTATAGCAGGGATGCATCCAACTAAAGAGGTGAGACAGAGGGAGAAGCTCTTCGATTTGAGTCTCTGTTATGGCAAGCACTTTGTGATATATTATTTTGTGTATATTGCGTTGGGTTGTTTATCTCCTCTACCTCTTTCAAATAAGCGTTACCGTCATCAGCCTGCGGAAGACTTTGTTAATTCTTTGCAAAGAGAACCATTTAGATTATCATTTCACTCTAGAGAGAAGAGCATTTGACTTCTTAAAGAGTTGAGAAATGTTTTGTCGATTAGGGGACATTTATTGCTTTGCTTGCATTATTTTCTTAAGGGGTTGAGGCATGTCTTTTTAAACTTCGATGTTGCGGACAATTTTTCTGTTATGTATTATATATTGATAATTATTATCTATAAATAAGTCGAAATTGTTTCGATATTTTGCTAAATCTGATAAGTGATGACTACTGCAATTACCAATTGGTTATGGTAGTTATTTATAAGTTTTATTTTGTAGGCTATAATCATTTAAATAAGTGGATTATATTATTTATATTTTAATATTATTTTATAAATTAACATTTACTTTTTTGAAAATTGTGTCGAAGCTTAATAATGCAAGAGCAATACAACAGAGAGAGTATGATTTAGAAGGTTTATTCAAATTTATGATCGTTTATTTATAAGATTATTGTCACCTGTCACAGAGAAAAGAAAGTAAAAAATAAGAAGTGACAATTTACATTCTTCTTTTCCAGATGTATATCTAATCATAGAAAATTCAATTTTTGCCGAAATGGTTAAGACAAATATGCATGCTTCCAGCCCAGGCGCCTGGGACCGAGTCCTACCAAAACAAAGCGGATCTTCTGTTTCAAAATGGAAAGAATATTGGTGGGTTCATTCAATTAAATTAATATTTAATTTTAAAAAATGTAGCCCATCAATGCGGGCGTGATTGGTGGGTCAGGCCATCATTTTTTGGGCAGAATATCCTCTGACCTACCAAAAGCCACCACGTGTCATCACAATCCCCTTCACTACTCGCACAAAACTCTCCCTCCAAAGCGCAATCTTCTCTCTCTAGAACACAATCTTTGCTGGAACCAGCGCCGCGAAAGTTCCAAGCTAATTTAGGGAAAAAATAAAATAATACTAATGCAAAATCATATCGCGCCATGGAGAATCCTATAGCAAATCATCAGAATTTGATAAACTTCCCAGTTAAAACCCACACTTACCGCCGGCGAACGGCATTAATCACTCCGACGATATAAGTATGAATATGATCGATTTTGATCAGAGCATCAACTATACCAGCTTGAAAGACCTAATTCCGACTTCGTCACCGTCTTCCGCGGCGTCGCCGACGAGCGGCAGCTGGAGGGAGATTCCGATCAAGGATCCGCTGGTGCAGCACGCGGCCTGGGCGTACCTGCAGCCGATGGCGGAGGCGCGTGATCGGGACGAGTGGTGGTGGAAGAGACTTGAGAGGAAGTGCTGCGGACTGTTCAGCTGCCTCCACGGCGTCGTATCGGCGGTGTTCAACGGTTGGTTCTGCAGAGGAGAGGAGTAATGGTGATGATAATGTTGACTGAGAGAAACCGAGTCGTTTACTTGCTCGAAACAGAGCTTCCATTTTTTGGTCTTTTGGCGCTTCGTTTTTTGTTGGTGGATAATTCTTTTTTATTTTATTTTTTTTACCTTTTATCCGTGAATTCCCACTTTAGTAATTTTAGATTTTTTTAATTTATTTTTGTAAATATATAATTTCTTTAGAGTTTTATTTGGTTGTATATAATATAATCTCCTACATGAATTATGATCTTATAAATCTTGACAACCCTTTATTATAACTACTTTAAATAATTTATAATTTCTTTAGGAGAAAAATCCGCATAAGCATATTGAATGTGAAGAAGCCAACCATTTGCTCCAGCATACAGCAAATAGTATTTGAAAATTACATGAATATATGCAAACAAACAGATCTTATCACATGAACAACATGTTACATTATATCATACATATATTTACCAAATTCTGTCACTACTGAGTTTCTGGTGTTTCCGGTGATACATTTCAGTTATCTGGTGCTCTCTCCGCCTATCTCCGGCTGAGATTTTTTGACCGCCCGTTATAGGGTAAAAACTCGTTTGATTCTATCAAAATTCAAGAGTGAATAGTAAAAAGAGTGAGAATTGTTTCTACTACCAGTAATCTCCACATGAGCAACTCCCATCTTTGAAATGATGATATATTTCTGAATCTCCCACAACTATCTCTCTGTTTGTAATAACTGAGATCTTCTTAGCTGCAGAGTGGCAATCTTCACATATTCTTACATTCTTCCTTATAAGAACTGGTTTCCCACCTGCTTTGTCGATTAATCCGAAACAAATAGCCACTCTAACACTGTGGAACTTGGGAGAATTACTTCTTGCTTTGAGTATCTCTATTGGCTTGAAATTAGAGGCACTGGAAAAGTACACGTTTTCGCTCATCTTTCTTGAAAGAATATCAAGTACATCATAGACAATACTGCTCACACCTTGTGACTTATCATGATTCTTGAACTTGTAAATATTACCATTGCTCTCAACCATGCTGCAACTGCTTGTTGTTTTCATTCCCTTCTCCTTCATCAAATTTTTAACAAGATCCACGTCTTCCCATCTTCCAGCTTCAGCGTACATGTTAGCAAGCAAAACATAGCACCCTGTGTTATCATTATCTAGAGAGAAAATGTGGTTTGCTGCAAACTCAGCAAGCTCGAGATTTCTGTGGTGTCGGCTTGCAGCTAAGAGAGATCCCCATATACGATGAGTCGGTTGCAGAGGCATTTCCTCTATGAAGAGTTTAGCACGACCAAGATTCCCAGCACGGCCTAATAGATCAAGCATGCATCCATAATGTTCTATACCAGGATCAAGTCCATAATCCTTCTTCATCGAATCGAAATACTTCCAACCCTCATCAACAATCCCAGCTATGCTACAAGCCGATAGAAGGGAGACAAGCGTGCTTCCATTCGGTTCATGACCCTCATTCTTCATGTCGGAGAAAAGACTAAAACAATATGCTCCAAATCCATGAATAGCATAAGCCATGATGATAGTGTTCCATGTGATGGGATCTTTAACCTCCACTCTATCGAAAACTTTACGTGCAGAATCAAGATCACCACATTTGGCATACATATGAATCAAGGCATTAGGGACGTAGGTACCTAACGAAATCCCCAGTTTATATATAAGGCCATGAATCTGTTGCCCTTCTTTTGGTAAGGCAAGGATTGTAGCAAATGTCATCTGATCAGGTACATAAGGCTGAAGTTACAAATCTTGAAATGTTTCTATGGCTTCTCTGTCCTTTGAATTCTGCACATAAGCAGCAATCATTGCATTCCAAGAAACTAAGTTCCTCGTCTTCACGTTCAAAAACACACGTTTCGCAAGCAATACGTTCCCACATTTACCATACATGTCCATAAGAGAAGTTTCCAATACTAAGTGAGGCAAGTACCCTTTTCTAATCCCATATCCATGAATAGTTTTGCCTTTCAACAAATCTCTGAGGTTTGAGCATGAAGGAAGCAAGTTGATCAACGTGACAATATCCGGTGTCACACAATTATTGCCACCTTGCATTATCTCTAGACAAGCAAATGACTTCAATGGGGACTCATTCAGTGAATAAGCACCAATCATTGAATTCCAAACAACCACATTCTTTACTTCAATTAGATCACAGAATCTCTCAGCGTAATCCAATTCACCACATTTTCCAAACATGTCAATGACTGAGCTCTGAATCATCATATCGATTTCAAGCCCATTTCGAATCACTTGGCCAAAGATCTCTTTTCCACTTACTAAACATCCTTCAAGAGTACAAGCACCCAAAGCACTAACACAACTGAACCTATCGATTCCAACTCCGGATTTCTGCATTTTCTTGAAAAGCCTCAAAGAGTTCCAACCATCCCCAGCCGAAACATACCCACTAACCATTGAATTCCATGAAACCAAATCTCTAACCGTCATGGACTCAAAAACCTTCTCCGAATCCTCAATACAACCTACCTTAGCATACATCATAATTAGTGCATTGCCTATATAAATATCTACATCAAACCCAAGTTTAATAACCGTGGAGTGTACATACTTCCCTTCAAAGTAAGAAGCCCAGCACATGCTTTGATAACAAAAGGGAATGTGAAATTATCGACTTCAATCCCTTCAAGCTGCATTCGGTAGTAAAACTCTATGGCGTCTACAAACAACCCAGAATCAACTAGAGCCCTGATCATAACATTCCAAACGAAAGTGCTTGACTTATTCATTTCTTCGAACAACAATTGGAGTGCAGTTTCCAGACAACCTGAATTTACACAATCCAGAAGTCTTCTAATGGATGAAATCGAACTACCGATATTATCAAGCTCCCTCCTTCGGACGGAGGTCGATCTTTTCCTCAAATCATGGTGTCTGATCCGAGGTTCACTATTTTGGAACTTTCTTGAAGCTTGGACTTTTGCAGGAAAAGTTCTGAATTCCGAGCCAGCCGGTGCGATTTGAATGTGGAGATTTAGCAACTCTTTAGCCATTCCAGGTGAACAGCTAATCAGATAATCTCCGACTTTGAGATTGAATTTGAAGGAATTACCGTTATTTCGGTTATTGGCATTCTTGGGTTTCTCATTTCAGCTGGCATAATCGATTTTTTTTTTTTTTGGAAATTGTTGTCGCAATCTGAAATGCTGACTATTTATTCCTTAAAATTCTATGGACTTCTCGACCAGGCCCAATTAAGCCCACAACCAGCCGGTTCTTAAAAATATCTTAAAAGTCTTCTATATAATTTATTTGTTAATGAGTTGGCATCGAATTCTTGTATTTATGTAAATATCGTAGAATCCCACCAATATGGTGGAGATATTTAATTTGATTCAAATTCTCTCGATACTATTAGGTGCAAGTCCGTCACACATGGTTAGTCAAATTAATATAATTTATTTATATATAATTTTGAAGCTATTATATAAGATCGTATTTATATTCGGTGCACACTCAATAGCATTTACAATTTATCATCACACCAAAAAAGAAAAAGAAAAAAAAGAGAGAGATTCAATAATTCTTATACCAAACAATTTGAAGTAAAGGGGTTAAATAGTTAAGAATTTCCTCCAAATGCAAACTATGAACAGAACCATGCCATGTCATGACTAAAACTTATGAATGGAAAGAGCAATCTTTGCATGCTAACTGCAGAGCATCCCTAGATCAAGTAGTTTTAATTTCCACCAAAACTGTGAAAAATGAAAAATCCAACTATGAATACACCAAGTTAAATTTCCTCCGGAATGCTCTGCAGAACAGGCCTCCACGAACGCCGGCTTTGATTCGCCGCTCTCAAAATCTGCCTTCTCCGCAACAAATTCAGCCGCTGATCCAACGTTACAGCCGGCGCCGCCGCCCGCTGCCCCCACCCACGCCCGTTTCTAATCGCCTCCAGCACCTGCTTCAGATCCTCCTTCCTCACCACGATCTTCATCCGTCCATCCGCCGCAATTTCTCCACCGCCGAACTGCGATATCGCCTCCAGAACACTGCTCGAGACATTCTTCTGATTCCTTCCCGATCTCGAAAATCTAGATTCTCTCCTCCGCGGCGACGATTTCCCCTCCATTTCCAATTCCGAATGTACGTACAAACTTTTCCTTCTCGATTTCTTCTGTGCGGTTCTTTGCAGTTCGATGCTCTGATTTTTTCATGCTGGCTATTTATAGCGTTCAAAATGGAATAAAATAATTGCAATATAATTAAATCGAATTTCGTACATACACATTAAAATAGTTGACTTTTCGCACCTTCCAGCTTTTTATAATTTAATCGGATTATTATTGTATAAAAATTGGAGGTTATAATTATTAGTTAAACAAGTCAGCAACAAAATTTCAACGAGATATCATATACGTGGATTACGTGTGAAGTCAGTTCACCGCCATCACATGCAAATCCAAAATTTGCGGCATTTTTCAATCGAAAAGAGCGTCTAGAATTTCACCAAGAGAGTATAAAATAGTTTTAAGTATGATTAGCAAATAATTAACCAACCAACCAACCACACATGATTCATATTAACGAGGAGATATAAAAGATTATCATCCGTTTGCAAATTACTGCACAGGAGCTGTAAAGTTTACTTAATGCATACTTTAATAACGATTACAAATAATCTTCGTTATAAAAAAAATATTTTATGATCCAATTTATTAGTTACTAATGACCGTCCTGGCAGAACGTAGCTAATACCCACCACGCTCATATTATATATATACTCTATACCAATTATTTTATCGAATATATCATTTCAGGCATTTTCAAAGATATAAATTGTCCATTTTTTTTGGCAAATTACTATACATAATTTTTTTATGGACACACAATTAACAACTTTCCTTAGCAACTGTGCTAGAAAGCAATTGAACAAGATAGTTGAGACGGAAAGAGTATTTTTTTAAAATAGAAAATACAAAAAGAGTTTGTGATAATAGAATTAGCACTTAAATAGTGTTCACACTGTCCCACTATAAACTTTTTGAAATTTCTCAACACAAAAATTTTAAAAACAACAATATTTTGTGGAGTATTATTGGTAGGGATATTTAGCGGATTAGAGTATGAATGAAGATGTTGGTTTACTTGTATTATAGTAGTTGGAAAGTGTGGAAACCTGTTACGAGAATTAAAAGAGGTGGCAAAGCGCGGTGGGAGGTTAGGGTAGTGAAGGAGTTGATATTTTGAAGTTGGTTGAACCGAACAGCTTAACATGAAAATTAAAAAAAAAATGTAGGCACCACACCACTCAAACAGCCTGTTCCACTGCTTTTTTTTTTTAAAATTTTATTTTAACCACTTTTTTGCATTAGTTAGGTTATTAGTTATTACACTATTTCAAAGATTAATTCTTAAAGGTTCGAGTTCGATTTTGTCGTCTAATTTTTAATTAATGGGGTTGCCCAAGAACTCGTATGTTTCGTGAGCCCGTGTAGCAAGAGGCCTTTTAAATCCTAGTCCTTTAGGAGATGCCCATGATAGTAATATAACATTAGTTAGTATTAAGAAAAAGAGTGGAATGTCAAAAGTGTACATTTCAAAGTTGAAAAATGCAAAAATGTACATGATTTTCCATAAATGCAAAAATATACAAAAAAATCTATTTCACATTAAGTATGTGTGCAGTGTGTGCAGAGTGTGTGCAGGTGTATGTTGGCTGGTTGTGCCTAGTTTATTGTGTTGTCTCGTTTTCAACGAAATAAGATGTGTTGATATTAAAAAAAAAACTGCATTTATTTGAGCTGTAGAGAGCTCGAACCCGCGACCTCAATATTATTCCCAAAGTAACATACCGCTGTGCCATTTTCAATTGTGACCTTTTTATTTCTAGAAGATAAGTGTAGACTAAATAAAATAAAATGAAAATATAAGTCGCCAATAGAAATCGAACCAGAGACGTAACATGTTTTTCTGGAGTATGAAACCATTGTACCAGTACCCATTCTCGAGAATATTAACGTTATAATCTGAAAAAACCATATGCATGTTAAACCAGTAACCATTGTCTCTCTCTCTCTCGGTGCTGAAGAGATCGCTCTCTCTTTCTCACTCTCTCTCTCGCTGAAGACCTCTCTCTCTCGTTGAAGACACTTCTCTCTCTCTCTCTCTCTCTCTCTCTCTCTCTCTCTCTCTCTCTCTCTCTCTCTCTCTCTCTCTCTCTCTCTCTCTCCGCATATGTTTGTCCCTTTCTGTTTCTATTCAATCACTTTTTGCAGGAATCAGAATATATTCCCTAAGTCTCAGAAATCAGATTCTGCATTTTTGTGTGCTTTAGGGTTTACTTTCACTTTCACGTGATATTGTATGGTGGAAGAGAATGAGGAGAATTTGTATGGTAGTAGGAGATTTGCTTCGTTTAGTGTCATGGTAGGAGATTTGTAGATACATAGATATTTGTGATCCATTCCAATATCAAGAATTCGAAATATTTGCTTCGTTTTTAGTTCAAATTGTCATATTAAAAAAAATCTGAATCCATTCCAATATTTGAAAAATATCAAGAATTCAAAATATTCAAAAAATATTTGAATCCATTCGAATATTATATTTGAAAAATTTGAAGATCTTGATCAATGTTTTCGAAAATAAATTGGAAATAATGCGAAATATTAGGGTTGATAACATAAATGAGATTAGGGTTGATAACAGAAATGAGAATATTAGGGTTCCTAATTATTATTACGTAAAACCTTGATAAATATTATCATATATATTATATAAAATCATAGATTAGTAATTATTCTTACGTAAAACCTTGATATATATATTCGAAAAATATTCAAGATTATCCTATATATTATCCAATTTCGAAACTAAATAGGATTCAATATTATCCTATATATTATATACAAGGTTAAATACAATATTATTCTATATAGTTTATACAATATTATCATGTATATAATACATTATATTATGAAACATAACCAATAATTGAGTTCCGTAAATAGTGTATCATTTTCAACCCATCTTAAAAGTAGTCAAAGCCTACTGAAACGAATATATGGAAAATTGTTTTTGACTGAAGGCAGACGAAAGTAAATTAAGAGTTCTTCACATCTCTTCTCTCCTTCTTCACACCTCCTCTCTTCTTCTTGACACTCCCTTTCTGATCTTGTTCGTCCCACTTCACGTAGGTTCCCCTTAAACTGAGAATACTTCACATCGGAGATTAGCTTCATCTCACTCTTTCACTAAAAGGCTTCAATGAAATTCGATCCTAACAATGGACAGGTTAGTTTTATTTTTGGTTTATATATTTTGGTTTATGATATTTGTAGAGCATGCTTATAGAGAATATTTTGATAGAAATACCATAATTGGTTTAGTATATGATTTTTATAAATCTTGTGTGCAATTGTAATATTTTGAAGATATACTTTGAAGATATTTTGAAGATATACTTTTGGAATTTCGATAATTATTTTAGAAATGATTTATATTCTTGACAAAAATTGTAATATTTTTAGGGTTTAGTATTTTGAAGATATACTTTTGGAATATCGTTAATTTAATTTAGGGAATTTCTTCAATTTAATTTAGGGAATTTCGTCAATTTAATTTAGGAAATTTTGCTAATTTCATTTAGATAATTTCGATAATTTAATTTAGGAATTTTCGTTAATTTAATTTAGGGAATTTCATTTTTTTAATTTAGGCAATTTCATGATTTTAACCTAGGGAATTTCGTTAATTTAATTTAGACAATTTCGTTAATTTAATTGAGGCAATTTCGTCAATTTATTTTAGACAATTTCGATAATTTAATTTAGGCAATATCATGAATTTAATTTAGGGAATTTCATTTTTTTAATTTAGGAAATTTCGTTAATTTAATTTAGATGATTTCGATAATTTAATTCAGGCAATTTCAACAATTTAATTTTAGGGTTTAGCGTTAATTTAATTTCATCAATTTTGTTAATTTAAATTACTGATTTTCTCAAAATTCTGAACTATTTAAATTTAGTTGGCGAGATAGTTTGTACTATTGAATAAAATAAACATAATAGTTGACGAGGCAGTTTGTACTATTGAATAAGATAAACATAATATGAAATTTGAGTGGAATAGTTGGCGAGACAGTTTTGATGCCATGCATTTAGTTGGCATGCACTGTATGCGTTTAGTTGACATGCACCGTAAGCTTTTAGTTGGCATGCACCGTAAGCTTTTAGTTGACATGCACCGTAAGCTTTTAGTTGGCATGCACTGCATGCGTTTAGTTGGTGTGAGATTAGTTTAATATATATAACTATGAAATTAGCTTAATATATAACTATGAAATTAGCTTAATATATAACTATAGGTAAGATATATAAATATGAGATTAGCTTATTATATATAACTATGAAATTAACTTAATATATATACCGTTTGAGATTAGTTTAAAATATTAGGGGGATAGAAGATATATAAGTATGTGGTTAGTTTAATGTATATGTGAAGTCGCGTGAATAACATAAAAAAGTTAACGCACGGTATAACTATGATTATATTATAGTTATTCCGTTTATGTATAAAACGGAGTAATTTGTTTTATTTTAGTAGGGGATATTAGAGCGACGTTGATTGCCGTAGGTGGGTAGGAATTGGTGTATGACTTTTGTAGGACAAGTCCGTTTGGACACATCATGTCGTGGAAGGGTGGATGGACTGCTAGTAAGGCTATCCATCAATTGATGTGTCGCGAGGTGACTGTAGATGCGGCGGACGATTGCATGTGGTTCCAAATCAGCGGTGGACTAATTTCATTTGGTCCCTCCGAGTTTGCACTTGTATTCGGCTTGTGCATGGGCTCTTCATCCTTCGACCCCACTGCTGACCATGATGCATCGTGCATTGCGGTGCAGTCTCTCTTCTGTGATGAGAAAAGACCTAGTGTGGAGGAGTTGCATGCCGTGTTTAAGAATCAGATGACCGAAGATGCATCGGCATTAGATTACATCAAGGAGCCCCAATATCAATAATTTTGGTTGATACTAATTTCTTTGTAAGTATATTGTTTTAGTAGATAATATAAGTTGTGGATCTAACTTAGCTCTCCAATATAATTTCTTAACACTACACATGATTTAGGCCGCACTCATACAAGAGTAGTTAAATAACTGCTGCAACCCAGATACTGAAAGCTTTGATCTGTATGCGGATTTTACTTGGTGGACTCCCCCACAGGGGCTGATTGACACAACACAAGATGGCGATGAGCTAGCTATGTAAGTTTCGAGAAACTTCAAAACCCTTTGAAACTACGTTGTCTTACAAATTGCATTGTATTGTATAGGTCATAGCAGTGTGCCTCGTTCCCGCGGACCACTGGGTAACAATCCGTATCTGCCTTGACGATTGGAAGGTTGAGTTATATGACTCACTGTGGCATAGAGTTAACGAGGATTACGGCCCTACAAGAATTGGAACACTTGTATCGTTGACCAAATTCTTGTACAAGCTTCTGGAGCATGCAGGCGTATGAGAGCACAAATATGGACAACGTCAATGTCCTTTTAGCCACGATTGTCCTTCTAGGCCCCGGCCCCCACTTCACTCAATTTGACCATATCAATTGCGGTGTTTATGCATCCATGTACGTGGAGAAGCTGTTATCGGGTATCCGACACCGACGATGATGACTCGCCTATCCACGTTAATATAGTACCGAAAAAGGATGGCGGCTTTGATGTGGGAGAGTTGTATCCCTTAGCTATTTCTGTTTCTTGCTCATTCGTACTGACATTTGGGTTTGTTCGAACGTATTTCTATCTCTCTTTTCTATGCGGACTTTATTTAGGATCTGACCTATGTTATTAATATGATTCGGTGTCCTTTTTTATTTATTAGAAAGGATTTCCAATTAAATCGTACATATTTTCAATGATTTCCTAAAATCAATTGAAATATTCAAATTTTCTACGTAATAATTTTTGGACTTGCATGCAACAATTTCTACGTAATAATTTCAACATCTTTATAAAAATATTATTTGAATTTTTTCTGAATTATAACAAGAATATTTGGACTTGCATGCGACAAGAATTTTTTGACTTGCATGCGACAATTTCTACGTAATAATTTCTACATCTTTATAAAAATATTATTCCAGTTTCTAAGTAATAATTTCTACGTAATAATTTCTACAATTTATACGTAATAATTTCTACAATTTCTACGTAATAATTTCTACAATTTATACGTAATAATTTCTGCATGCGACAATTAACAAGAATTTTTGGGTAGCCGGTCCGAATTTATCACATTTCTGGGCAACAAAAATATTATTCCAGTTTCTACGTAACAAGCTGTGCTCAAGAGTAACTTTTTCATGATTTTTGCTGGGTTTCTCGTGCTTCATCTATTGCATACATGTTTATTAGGTAAAGAGAGAGAGAGAGATAAAAGATAATTGTGACGTAGAGAAAGAGAGAGAATAATTCAACAACTTTTGTCTACATCAACTATCACTTTTTTGCAAAAAGTGGGAGAAGAGAGAGAAAATTGTTGCAGACTAGGGTATATGGTTGTTTAGAGGTTTAAAATAATATATATGTACATTTTTGTATTTTGGTCAAGTCATGTATATTTTTGCATTTATGAGTGTTTGATATGTACATTTTTGCACATCGTTCTAAGAAAAATTGAAGCTCGGCTGTACAATATCATTCATAAAGAGATAAATCATACTCCCTTCATCCTATAATTTTTGGCTCGAAACATTTCGACACGTGAATGTAAGAACTTATGGCCTGTTTGGGAAATCTGATTAGTCACATTTTTATTTATTTTTTAACCACTTTTTTGCATTAGTTAGGTTATTAGTTATTATTACACTATTTCAAAGATTAATTCTTAAAGGTTCGAGTTCGATTTTGTCGTCTAATTTTTAATTAATGGGCTTGCCCAAAAACTCGTATGTTTCGTGAGCCCGTGTAGTAAGAGGCCTTTTAAATCCTAGTCCTTTAGGAGATGCCCATCAGCCCATGATAGTAATATTATTGACGACTCTACTTAAACATTAGTTAGTATTAAGAAAAATTGAAGCTCGGCCGTAAAATATCATTCATAAACAGAGAAATCATACTCCCTCCGTCCTATAATTTTCGGCTCAAAACATTTCGACTTGTGAATGTAAGAGCTTATGGCCCGTTTGGGAAATCTGATCAGTCACATTTTAAATTATTCTAAGAAATAAGCACTGATATGTGCACTTGAAAGAGCTAAAGCAATTTATTGACTTAATTTTCAAAAACTAATATGAATAACTTATAAAAATAAATCAAAAAATCAACTTAAAAAAATATATCCTCGTATCAAATTCACATGAAAACAATTTTTTAATTATAATTTTTTTTGGTTTCAAATTAAGTACTTATATATAAATACTTTCAAACGCAAACAATTTATTCAAGTTGTGTTCCCAAACATCTCAATCAAAAATTCACATGAAAACAATTTTTTAATTATAATTTTTTTTGGTTTCAAATCAAGTACTTATATATAAATACTTTCAAACGCAAACAATTTATTCAAGTTGTGTTCCCAAACATCTCAATCAAAAAAACGAGCCAGAAATAATGGGAATGAGCTCCTTAATATGACAGAGTGACAGACAAATTACATAGTGGTGTTGATGGGAATTGAACCCATGACCTATCGGTCTCGGACCTCCCACCTTGACCACTACGCCATCCCATGAGTACAATATATAAACAACCCTTATTCAGAGCTAATGACAACACTGGAAATAGCTTAAGAAAGATCTGTCAAGTAGAAAGAGAAAAGGAAAAATGCACATGACAGACGGACAAACAAACAAGATTCAAAATCGGACACTTCATACACTTCCCACGAGGCCCATGACACTTCATACACAATCCCCTCCCTTTCACACACACTGAAATTCCAGTACCAAACATCATTTGCTGACATCCGATCTATTTACTTGTCAAAAAAAAAGAAAAAGAAAAAAAAGAGAGTCAAGCAATGCAGATCATCCGTCTTCAAGATTCAAGTACAAAAGGAAGGCAGCATGTTTTTCACATAAAAATTGGATCTCGATAAAGAAAAGGAGATGGATCTACAACACCTTTACAACAAGGAAACCCATAAAGATCTGCTAAAGGAACAAATTAATTTAATTTATTCAAACCCACAAAAGTAAAGCAACACATGTAATCGGATCTCTTCACAAAAACAATTCCAGTTCCAGAAAATAATAAACGCAAAGTCCCTTTTCTTGACGATATAGATTAGATCACAACACAAAATTAATTCCTCACTTTAGCCCAAAAATAGCAATCAAACACACCCCTTTTTCCGACCCTCCTATTCTTATTTCTTCAATATAAAGAATAAAGGGATTCATTGGCATCAAGAATATCCACTGAGTTAACTCCCAAAAAAACCAAGAGAGAGAGAGAGAGGAAAAAGGCACATGAAAGCCCAAGAAATGATTTTTATTCCTTTCATATTATAAAAAAGAAAACCGAAGTCCACTCTATAACTCACCAAGTGACAATCAGATACATTCATTAGATGCTTCAGCAGAAGCTTTAAATACCATGAATTTTATGGCATGCTGCAAGCATCTACATACATACTTGTTACTAAAATAACACAAAATGAAAAGCTACTCTTTGTGGAAGATAACAGTCTGATTCACAGCTGCATTAAATTTCAACCTACATTCTCAATCTATGGTACATTTATTTATTTCTCAAATTTAAGACAAAAGATTCCCGGAACTCAGATGCACGACGGTCTTGGTGGGTTTTGACATTTTGACTTTCTTGATACTACTACTGAACGAGTCAAATTGAATATCTCTTTCCAAATTCAAGAGACTAGCAAAGAAAAGAAGTTGAAAACCAACATATAATTCTAAGAAATCATAATGCTATTTAAATTAAATTCAATTACCAAAAACAAAATCATAAAAACCAGAACTAGATAACAAAAAGAAACAAGTACTAAAAACAGAGAGAATCGAAATCTCAGGAAACCAGAATACGGAATTATCCTAATCGGACTTACTCTCGGGCTTTCTGCAGAGGATCATATGCATCGGCGTGAAGATCCCGCTCTCGCCGCCTCTGGTCAGATAATCCGCCGTCACGAACAGCATCTCGTGGACGTCGACCACGCCCTTGGGCGCGATTCCCACCCACGCGAGTATGGTCACCAGGATGTGGTTCCTCCAATACGCGATCCGCCCCATCTTCAGCCGCGTCCACCACGGCTGCGACGGCGGCTTCGCCAGATCCTTCTCCTTCACCACCTCGAACCCTATCTTCTTCGCCACGGCGGCGATATCGCTGTAGGAACGAAGACCGGGCAGCGCGTCGCCCCTCTCGATCCCGTGGATCACCTCCACGTGCTCCGCGTCGTCGCCGCGGTAGAGCTCCGTCGTCACCCACTCGTACGAGACGTAGTAGGATCCAGGCTTCAGAACCCTAAATATCTCGCCGTACACCTCCTCGAGCTTCGGCGCGTGACACGTGGCCTCGATCGAGTACGCGCCGTCGAAGCTGCCGTCGGCGAACGGCATCTCGAGGAAATTACCGCAAACAACCTCGCAAAGCTTGTCGAGTCCAGCCTTCTTATTGTGCGCCCTAGCGCGCTTCACCTGATACTCGTTGATTGTGATTCCGACGACGTTTGCGCCGGAGTGGGCGGCGATTGCGCGCATCGGACCGCCGACGCCGCAGCCGGCGTCTAGGATCCGCTTCCCCGGGCCGACGTTGATGAGATCCACCGCCATCTCCTCGTGGAGGCGCGTGGCGTCGCGGTGCGACTTCCCCGGGATCGACGGCGAGAAGTGGAAGGACTGGCCCCACCCCCACTCGTAGATGTCGGTCACGAGGTTGTAGAAAGTGTCGACGAACGCCGGCACATTCTCCGCCGTCTCGATTTCCTTGGGGCGGCTGAAGAAGGACCAGTACTGTTTGTAATTTTCTTGTACTTTCTCCTTGGCGATTGAGCCGCCAGAGAGGTGTACAGCGTGTTTGCCTTTCTGCTCGGCGGATCCGAGGATGCAGACGAACCAGTAGATGCCGCCGGCGAGTACAATGGCGGCGGTGGAGAATAGAGCGAGAGAATCCATTGAAGGAGTGAGGAAAGAGAGAGGACTGAGGAGAGTAGCGAGAGTGTGTGGGTGGTGTAGATAGATTTATTGTGCGGATTAAGATCTCCTACGGAATGTGTTGATGGGCCGGGTTTGGTACAGTCAATCACGTTGCACCACGTCACTGTCGTATTCGATTTGAGATCTTTTAACGGATTTCTCTTTTAAACCGCACTGGAAAATATTTTATTTATATCTAAACAAATTATACACTCCGAGACCTATTCTCTCAATTGCATAGTAATGTCTTATTTTTCTAAATTAGAATATTTATTATAAATATCTTAAGCATATGTGAATGTCAGAATGAGAATCACTTACTCAAAAGTTAAATATTAGTGTATACCATAAAAACATAATTTTCTTATTAAGATGTTAAAAAAAAATTGGATTGAGGATGAGAATTAAGAAAATTGGGTGCAAAACTATATTTCCTCCGTCACATTATAAATAAATAATTTTTCTATTTTGAATCATCCCGTGAAAGTGGCTCATTTCACAAAAAACAAACATTATGTGAATAAGATTTAACTATCAAATTATTACCTTTTTTTAATTATCGTGTTGAAAAGTTTTAAGCCCAACTTAAGAGACAAATGTAGGGAGTATGAAAATAGTGACGGCTCACTAGATTGTTATTAAAGTACTCCTTATAAGTATGAACTCCTTATAATAAGACGATCCAAAAATAAATACGAGCCACTTATTGGGAAATTAGGAATACTAATTTTTCCTTATCTAATTTAACTCCACATTATTTAACCATAATTTCCTATCTTAAATATTTTATGTTATATAGGAGTACATCTCACTCCCTAATCTACCCTCGCATGATATTAGCTTCATACATCAAACAATTTATATCTTAATTTAATATTGAATGGTAATAATAACATAATTGAATACTCCCTATTTTAGCATATTTTTGGTTATCTCGTTTGGATTAATATTTTTACACAAGTAGGTGCAAGATTGAAGACAATAAATTAAAGTAAATTACCTTAGAAACAGCAGGCTTGGCTATGTCGACTGTCGTGTAGTTAAAGCAGATATTTATGAATTGAATAATTGAAATCTTTGCTTGAAATATCTGTCGTTTATGCAGAGTATTAAAATAAATAAACAAATAAATCCAACGGCGTTCTGAGCTACTGACTGTGGGCCAAAAATATTAGATGGGATCCAATCTATTCTCGTACGATTTGAATTTGAGAGAAGAAATAATGTAAATGAGTAAAACGTTAGATTTAAATTTAAATGCGATAAGAATCTATAAAATATTACATTTTGTAATTCCATAAGTATTCACTTTTAGATATTTCATATCAGTTTATGTATGTCGAAATAGGGTTGTCAATTTGATCGATTAATCGACTGAACTGAATCGAATCAAACATTTTTAACCGAACCAAAGAAATTTGGTTTGTTATTCGATTTTTACATTTTGTATTTTAATTTTTAGTTCGGTCTACACTTTAATCATCAGTTAACCGAATCAAACCGAATCGAAAATATTTTAGTTATATATCTTAAAAACAATCTCAAAACATTATCATTTTTTTCTGTTCTTTGAACCTTGATATTCTCACCTTCCATTTTTCTCTTTTTTATTTTTCTTTATATTGTTCCTCCGTTTATGTGGTTCTTCTACCTATTAGATTGAATTTATTTTTAAGATTGTTAAATGTAAGACATCTATAATTTTAATTATATATTAAAGGGGTTGGTTCACGTAAGAACACCCTCTTATAGTGTGAACATAAGAACAAATCCTGATCTTTAATTTTAAGTAATAAACGGTTTAGATTTGATTAGTATTGTAGAATAGCAAAATGCACTTTAAAGAATAATCAATCTCACTTAAGGGTAAATTTGACTTTTTTTTATAATTGATAAGATTTTTGCAACCGCCTACTTCCACTAATCTACCCAAAAAAATCACAACCGATCAAATTTATCCCCTTATCCCCACTAATGAAATCTATCGTATGTTTATGTGTACAACAATTTAATTTTCATTGAAATGCACTTTGTTCATAATTATCCCGCAATTTATTCACAATCGAACTGCATTCCATTCACAAATAAATGCAAAAAAAAATCGTAATTAAACTGCACTTTGTAAACAATTGAATTACACTATATTCACATCCAAAATGCACTTTATTCAGAATTAAACTGCACTTTATTCAGTATCGAATTGCATTCCATTCACAAATAAATGCAAAAAAAATCGAAACTAAATTGCACTTCGTAAACAATTGAATTGCACTGTATTCAAATCCAAAATGCATTTTATTTAGAATTAAACTGCACTTTATTCAGTATCGAACTGCACTTTTATCACATTCGAACTGTACTTTCATCACAATCGAAATGCACTTTATTCATAATTAAACCGCACTTTATTCACAATTAAACTGCACTTTATTCACAATCAAAATGCACTTTAATCATAATTAAACTAGAGTTTTTTCACAATCGAATTGCACTTTATTCATAATTAAATTGCACTTTATTTTAAAATGTGATATATATAATCTTAATTCGGATTGCAAGTTTACCTGATGAACAAACCATCATTTAATATGAAGATTAACGACATATGTTAGGAAATAAAGATGAGAAATTTAAGGAAGATAAATTTAAAGATAGAAGCGGTTTTTAAAATTGTTGAGAAATTTAAGCGTGAATGAAGATACAGTTATTGAAATAATATTATCGTGAATGAAGAGCGGTTATCAATACAATAATTTAGATTATGAATATAGATATTTAAAAGCAATTACTTAATTAACCTTTAAGTGCAATATGAATAAACTTTAAGTGTAGTTCGTCAATTTAAGTAAAAAAATTAAATCAGACCATCCATTCAAAATATCAAAGGTAAAAATTTATTCACAAGTTCACACATAAATAGATTGTTCACATTTGAACCTTAGCCTATCTTAAATAGATTTTATACTCATAGTTTTTCTATCGGTGCCTTTTAATTCAAATATCTAGTAAGAATTACTATTATATCCGATCAAAGATGATGGTTTTCTATATTTTCTCTTTTTTGAATATATCTTATATTGCATTTTGCGAATTTTCGGTTAAAATCGAAACTGAATCGAACCAAATTAAATTTTTAACAAAAAATCGAACTAAATCGAGTTTTTTTGGTTTGATATTTGATTATGCAAAATAGATAACCCAACTTTCAGTTAACCGAATTTTTGGTTTGATTTGATTTGGTTTAACCGGATTGACACACATATGTAGAAAACTCAACATACATATAAATATGTATTAATAATTTACAAAAAAAAACTAAAATATTGTAACAATAATTCCCCCTACATGGACTCGATTTTATTGAGGTTGCGAATGGGCCACATTTGTAGCATGATATTGGGCCTTAGAGCTTCTCCTGCCCAAAATTGGAGGAATCACCATTTTTTTCACTGTTAACTCTCCAAGTCTATCCTAAACACTCTCATATAATAGGGGAGGCAAGATATCTCCCATTCTTTTGAGGGGGAATTTGTCTCTCCCGTATCCATATTTTTTTAATTGAAAAATCTATTGAGAATTGGCGCAAGTTATCGGTTTTCAGTTGGAAAACATGAAATTGAAAACATAAAACACAAAATCAAGAGATCTGGACACTAATATGAACACAAAATTGAAAATTCGAGATGCACCCTACCATGGCGTCGACGACCCTTTGCTAATCGATTCGGCGATGCACCCGGTCATGGCGGTTGCTTCTTCTCCCGCTTCGTATGCTTACAATTGCAGGCTTCATCTAAAATTGTGGCAAGAACTGAGCGTGCTTACCTGTGTTCAAGATTTGGATTTGCGCCCGTATTGTGAAGAATATGGAGAGACAGAAAGCATGAGAGATGTGAGGCGGCGAGAGAGAGGGTCTATTTGTTGCGATATTTTCCGTATTGTGAAGAATACTATTTTCTTGTGATTCTTTCCTATTGCAACATTCCCCAATAATTGGGATTTTCTTGCGGAGTTGCCTTGGATTCGTTCAAAAGATCAGTTAGCTGATATTCTCACCAAAACAGTTTCAAGTCAAGTATTCTTAAATTTTTTGGGCAAGTTGGGCATGTATGACATCTATGCACCAACTTGAGGGGGAGTGTTGCGATATTTTCTTGTGATTCTTTCCTATTGTAAGATATTAGTATGATTGTGTTGTGATTCTTTCCTATTGTAAGATAATAGTATTTCCTAGTTTAGAGATATTATTATGTTAGAGAAATCTCTTATATTAGGAACGAGTATAATTGGTGGATCTTTCTCAATCTCTTATATTAGGAAATAGTATAATTGGTGGATCTTCTTATCTCTATAAATATCTACATGTACAGGTTACAAGGAGATTACGAATGAAAAATATTTTTCTCTGATTTTCAAGTTGGTATCAGAGCTTACTACGAACCTAAACCATATTTTTTTTCTTTTGAATCCTTAAACCATGAGCAAGCTAGGTTATGAAACGTCTGGCACCAAATCTACCCCCATCATTATTCAACACGAAGGTTCATCATTCAATACAAGAATTGTATTGAATGAGACTAACTATAATTTGTGGTCTCAAATGATAGAGATGCAGATTGCAGAGAAGGAGAAACTCTCCTTCATTCGTGGCACATCATCGCCACCTAAGGAGAAAGATGAAGGCTACGAAAAGTGGTATTCAGACAATTAGAAGGTCAAAAGATGGCTACTGATGTCTATGTCCCCGGAGATTATGAAATGATATATTCGCTTACCTATTGCACGAGATATTTGGAAAGCTCTGTTAAAAGCCTTTTATGATGGAGCAGATGAATTACAAGTTTTTACCTTGAACCAGAGGGCTTTCTCTGCAAAACAAAATGGCAAACCGCTCTCTATTTATTACGGAGAACTGACTGAAATCTTCAGTGAGTTGGATCATCGTGATAAGGTAGTCATGGTGGATGAGACAGATATTGCATCTTATCAGAAATCGCTTCAGCGACAAAGGGTCCATATCTTTCTCGCTGGATTAGAGGGTGAATTCGAGCAAGTGCGCGGTGAAATTTTGAGGAAGGATCATATCCCTGACTTAGAAAAGTGTTATGCTCTAGTTCGCCGCGAAGATGTTCGACGAGGGGTGATGAATGGACAACTGGAAAATTCTGAAGCTTCAGCCATGGTGACTCAGAACCGATCTAAGACTGTTAGTGGTGGCGAGAAATCATCATATAAATGCACTCATTGAAATCGAACTGGTCATACAAAAAGTTGATGCTATGAACTTGTGGGATATCCGGAATGGTGGGATCATAGCCGTGACTTCCGAAAGAAGGATTCCAAGATGGCCTCTACTGCTGCAATTGTTGAAACAGAGGTAGAGGATGATAGCAGTGAAAAGTCATTGGCAACAGCGACAGGTAATGGTGGTAAGGTTTTAAATGTTTCTGCACCTGTTTCTAATAGTGCATGGATAATTGATTCCGGTGCTACAGATCATATGGCATTTGATTCTAGACAATTCTCACCTCTTAAACCTTCCTCACAAAATTATGTTTCCATTGTCAATGGTACCTCAATTCCAATTATTGGGGAAGGATCCTTGTCTCTCACTAACACCTTGAATTTAGATTCTGTTTTGGTTGTTCCCTCTTTGAGTTATAATCTTTTATCAGTTTCTCAAATAACCACTGCCTTATTTTGTGTTGTCATTTTTTGGCTTGAATTTTGTGTTTTTAAGGACATCCAAACAAGGCAGACGATTGGTTGTGGTGTTAAGCGAGGGAAGCTATATTACTTAGACTTGGTGTCTGAAAATTCAGATAAGTTGCGTCAGGCTCTAAAGATTGGGGGTTCTGAGGTGGAAAAAAAGAAATCTGAGATATGGTTATGGCATCGACGTCTGGGGCATGCTTCCTTTGGTTACTTGAAGAAATTATTTCCTAGTTCATTTGCAAACTTTGATGTTCCTCGTTTCAAATGTAGTTTGTGAACTTGCAAAAAGTCATTGTGCTTCGTTTCCATTAACTTTGAATAAAAGTCCTGTTCCTTTTATAATCATACATTTTGATGTTTGGGGCCCATCTAAATTTTCTACTTTGGACGGATCGCGTTGGTTTGTTACTTTTATTGATAATTGTACTAGGATGACTTGGGTATGTTTGATGAAGTCCAAAAGTGAAGTAAATTTTTTATTTCAAAATTTTCATAAAATGGTTTGTAGTCAGTACAATGCACATGTTCAGATTCTCCGTAGTGACAATGGAGGTGGATATTTGAGTTTTGAATTGAAGCGGTATTTGGACACTCATGGAATCATTCATCAAACTACTTGTTCCGATACACCCCAACAGAATGGCGTGGCGGAGCGGAAGAATCGTCACTTGTTGGAGGTTGTCCGTGCTTCACTAATAGAAGCACATATGCCTTTATCCTATTGGGGACATGCACTAACCTCTGCAGCATATTTGATCAACTGAGTACCTTCCAACACTATTGATTTTCATACACCATCCCAGGCTCTCATTGAAGCAGTTGTTGCTCCAGTTGTTCCAAACTTAACTCCTCATGTCTTTGGTTGTGTAGCATTTGTACATCTTCATAAGCATCAGCGCAACAACTTGACACCTCGAGCATTGCGATGTGTTTTTTTAGGGTATGCTGCTAATCAAAAGGGATACCGATGCTATCATCCTCCAAGCAAACGTATGTTTGTTACAATGGATGTCGTTTTTCATGAAGACTCGATGTATTTTTCCTCTGAGCCTGAACTTCAGGGGGAGTACCTGGAAGAAGTTCAAGCTCTAAACTATAATTTTCGGATCTCTATAGAAGGGGAACTCTTTGAATCTGGTAACAATCTGAATGGACGCCCTGGACTTGGTAATGAGAATGCTAGTGAATTGGATTCGAGTGGTATGAATTCAGACAACAGAGGTGATGAGAACCCCGAAGATGAAGTTGTGGATCAATCTTCATCTGATGAGAACCCAGAAAATGAAGTTGTCGATCAACCTTCATCTGAATCTCTCACACCACAGACAATTGATACATCAAACCAATCGTCTGCTGAGGATGGTCCTGATATAGTGTCTGAACCACAAAAAAAACAGCTACCACCGCGTCAGACCAGAGGTATCCCCAAACCCACATATGAACCCGAACTTTCTAGTAAAGTTAAATATCCTATGAATCATTATGTGTCTAACCATCGCTTGTCTGAATCAAATAAGTCATTTGTAAATCAATTATCTACTGTATCTATTCCTAACAGTGTGCAGGAAGCCTTAGCTGACCCAAGGTGGAAAGCTGCTATGAATGAGGAGATGAAATCCTTGCAAAAGAATGAAACTTGGGAACTTGTTGACTGTCCTCAAGGGAAGAAACCGATTGGATGTTGGTGGGTTTATACCTGTAAAGTACAAAGCGAGATGGTACAATTGAACGTTTTAAAGCGAGGCGGTGGCAAAAGGGTACACTCAAACCTATGAAATTGATTATACGAATACATTTGCACTGTAGCTAAAATCAACACTATTAGAGTCTTGTTGTCTCTAGCTGTGAACTTGGATTGGCCTTTCTGCATGGCGAGTTGTCTGAAGAAGTGTACATGGACTTACCATCAGGGTGCATAATACTAGAAGTGCATTGTCAAAAAGTGTGCAAATTAAAGAAATCATTGTATGGGCTAAAATAATCTCCGAGAGCATGGTTTGGAAGGTTTACAAAGTCCATGAGGTTTTTTGGCTACCATCAGAGTAATTGAAACCACACTTTATTCTTAAAAAAACAGCAAGATAAAATTACTGCCCTTATTGTGTATGTTGATGATATGGTGGTTACAGGAAATGATCCTGATGAAAGGAAGGCTCTACAAAGTTACTTGTCAAAAGAATTCGAAATGAAAGACCTTGGTCACTTGAAATATTTTCTTGGGATCGAAGTGTCTCGATCTGATAAAGGGATTTTCTTGTCTCAAAGAAAATATGCCTTAGATTTGTTACAGGAAACTGGTATGTCAGCATGTCAACCAGCGGATACACCAGTAGAAGAAGGATTGAAGTTACGTGTTGAGACTAATTAGGTGTCTGTTGATAAATGGAGATATCAGAGGTTAGTTGGAAGATTGATGTACTTAGCCCACACAAGGCCAGATCTTGCCTATGCATTGAGTATTGTCAGTCAGTTCATGCATAATCCTGGAGAACAACATATGAAGGCAATTATCCGCATTTTGAGGTATCTAAAGTCTGCTCCTGGAAAGGGAATTTTGCTCACAGAAAATGTAGATTGTCAAAGCGTGGATGCATATACTGATGCTGACTGGGCTGGAGCAATAGATGACAGACGATCTACTTCAGGATACTTCACCTTTGTAGGTGGTAATCTTGTTACGTGGAGAAGCAAGAAGCAAAATGTTGTTGCACGTTCAGACTTCTCTTGATGGATTTGCGCTATCCGCCTAATCAACCGATTCGACTTTATTGTGACAATAAAGCCGCATGTGATATTTCTCATAATCCGGTCCTACATGATCGTACAAAGCATGTGGAGGTAGACAGATTCTTTATTAAGGAGAAATTAGATGAGAAAATTGTGGAGTTGCCTCGGATTCGTTCAGAAGATCCGTTAGCTGATATTCTCACCAAAGCAGTTTCAAGTCAAGTATTCTTAAATTTTTTGGGCAAGTTGGGCATGTATGACATCTATACACCAACTTGAGGGGGAGTGTTGCGATATTTTCTTGTGATTCTTTCCTATTGTAAGATATTAGTATGATTGTGTTGTGATTCTTTCCTATTGTAAGATAATAGTATTTCCTAGTTTAGAGATATTATTATGTTAGGGAAATCTCTTATATTAGGAAAGAGTATAATTGGTGGATCTCTCTCAATCTCTTATATTAGTAAAGAGTATAATTGGTGGATCTTCCTATCTCTATAAATATGTACATGTATAGGTTACAGGGAGATTACGAATGAAAAATATTTTTCTATGACGATTTTCAAGTTTATTACCTAGCGAGAACGATAAGAAATTGAAGAGAGAGTCAAAGTCGTTTCTAAGTTAATGTCGGCAGAGTGAAATAAATTATTAGATTACTAGATTAAGGGGTTTGGAATAAATTAATAAGTTAATTTTATTTAGAATAAATTTAGAAAATTAGTAAAACATTAATTGAAATTACTTAATATTAATATAAAAGGAAAATACATGAGTTGAACATTAATTGAAAATACATAACATGCCAGATATTGAAATTACGTCTAATAATTCTTTAATAGTTAGGAATATCATCTCTTGAGTCTCTAGCACCCGAGAATAAATTCCGAAACAAACTTGGACTGTCGTCTTTTGGTGGGGGTGTCATTCCCCACTTATTGTAAATTTTAGCCTTTTCAAGTCGAAGGAATTCACGTTTGTGTGGATCATCAACCGTTTTTAAATCGATTATTAGGATGCTATCGTCTCTGATTAAGCTCTTAAGCTCGGTTCTCTTAATGAGTATCTCTCGCATTTTCTCATTTTTTTTTCAATGAACAAAAGAGTCTTCTCTCTCTATCATCTCTCTCTCTTTTGCTTTTTTCAGAAGAGGTTTTGTCGAGCAATTCGTCAAATCTTTGCACCATAATATCTTAGAAGCCCTAGTGATGTTGACGTTTCTAGACTTCTTTATATTGGCTAGCAACAAGGATTCTCAGGGATGTTAGGGAGTTTAGATTGCATACATTGGAAGTGGAAGAATTGTCCGACAGCATGGGCAGGTAGATATGCAGGTGGAAGTGGACATCCAACAATTAATCTCGAAGCTGTGGCTGATTACGATCTCTAGATATGACATGCACATTTCGGGATGCCAGATGCAAACAATGATATTAATGTATTGAAAACATCATATCTTTTCAACAACCTTGCTCTCAGGCTTGCTCCCCCTTCGCATTTTGTTATCAATGGAAATGAATTCAATATGGGTTATTACCTAGCTGATGTTATATATCTTAAATGGACAACTATTGTGCAAACTATACGTGCACTGGTTGGTCCTCCAAAAAAGTATTTTGCGACGAAACAATAAGCGTGTAGAAAGGATGTTGAATGTGCTTTCGGAGTCCTCCAAAGTCGTTTTACGATTATGACACGTTTTTGGGACGCAAGTTATTTGAGAGATATTATGATTTCATGCATAATAATACATAATATGATAATTGAAGATGAACGAGACCTTGATGCTCCAACTGAAGTTACAAGAGACGTGCTAGCCACATATTTTGAATTTGAAGAACCTCAAACCGATCGATTTAGAAGCTTTATTTCTCGATCTAATGAAATCAAAGACGCAGATGCTCATTTTGTGCTTCGGAATGCATTGATTGAACATTTGTGGAATGAGTATTCGTCTTCTCGAAATTAGATATTATTATGTAACCTATGTTTTTTATTTAATTAATTTAAATTATCATTTTTACAATTAAATTAAAATTTTCCATTAAATATACTACTCCCTCCGTCCCATTCTTAGTGGCGCCTTTCATTTCGGCACGGTAATTAAGAGAATATGTAATAAAGTAGGAGAGAGGAGTAGATACTAAAGTATGAGAGAAATATGAGTGTAATAATGAGAGAGTATGAGAGAGAAGATAATAAAGTAGGAGAGAGAAATGAGTATAATAATGATAGTAGATATAAAGTAAGAGAGATAAAATGATAAAGTAGGAAAGATGGTGTTAACTTTTTACTAATTTAGGACGTTGCTACTAATAGCGGGACGTCCAAATTAGGAAAGGTGGCCACTAATAATGGGACGGAGGGAGTATTAATTTTAATTTAATTATATAATTAAATTAAAATAAATATATTATATTATTAAATTACAATTAAAGATATTATATAGTTGTATTTTAAATTAATTTATAAGAGTAAAAAAAGAGAATATTATGGAATATTCCATTTTAGAAGAAAAGATAGAAGAACACGGTTGTGTATGAAATATTGTTTTTGCCCAAAAATTGGGATATGGCTCCCATAAAATACGGGAGACCCTTGGAGATGCCCTTATGGCCGACTCCAAGATCCATCTAGCGGAAAACCTTAACCCTAGTGACCCGGTAATTAATTATATTCTCTATTGAAGGTTGCCATGTTATTATATCATTGATTTTTGTTTAGAATAATTTAACGATCATCGAAGACTCTGATTAATTAATAAACCAGAAATCAAATCATAATATCATATTACTACTCTAATAATGTATGTAGTATAGTTAAAATAAATATTGAACGATGTTTTTTTGCAACTATAATTATGTCTTGAAAATGTCTCCCCCCTTAAATAAATTAATAAATACATATTGGCACTTTAAATTATTGATGTATCTTGTCAAACTAGTGAAACTAACCGGACCTTATCATTAAATTGCTTCATAACTAAAAATAATGTAATCATACTTTAAATCAAATTAGTCATTGGTGGTTATGATTATCCAAAATAAGAATAAAATAGATAATTAGCTCTTGAGATTGTATCTTATCGCCAAACATAATAAGGGGTGCAATTTAAGCCCACAATATCTTTTATCCCACTCTTTCGTGTACTACTAACATTTTTAACTGTGAACACTTACGTGTTTACTATTTGAATTTTAAGATTGTCGTAAGTACCTAAATAGTTACAAATTGAAAATATTAATGGAACACGAGTGAAACACGAAAAAGTGAGAGAAAATTCGAACTTCGATTCAAGTCCTTGCAAATCAAGAATATTATTTTTAATAAAGATTTAACTATCACTAACAAAGACCACAACGAATTTGTATCATTTTCTTAATTGGAGGCATTATCTAGCCAAATATATCACAATATAAAAATACTTGGATGGGGGGGGGGACAAAAATAAAATGCAATTGACAAATAGATAAAAATTGACTAGTTTCTTATGAGAGCTAATCTATCACTATCGACCTAGTTTACTTGGTATAATATTGGTTTTGTGACTAATATAATTACTAAGAATTTTAAATTACAGTAAAAATGAATAACATTCTTTAGAAAAAAAAATAGTTACGAGTTAAACCTCGATGAAGTAATAACCTCGCTTAGATAATAATTTCTTTCGGTTCCCACTTGGACTAATGTACTAAAGTAATAATTTCACTAAATGCATTAAGTAATAAAAAAAATTATATCCTTAAGGTCCCAATAAAAATATAAAGTAATAATTGCTCATTTCAAAAAATATATATATACAATTATAATACTACAGTAGTACAATAATCATTCTTATGAATATAAGATTTCATAGTTATTGTTTTTTTCTTCTCACCTAAACCAAAATTATCATCTTAACTTTACGCAAAGTATATACAACTTTTGAATATCTTGCTCGTGTTATGACAAATAAGTATTTAAGGTGGTTATTGTTTGAATAAACCTTTTAATGACACAATTGAAATAAATGTACTCTCATCTCGTTTAAGATCATCATCTTCATCATCATTACCGTTTATAAGTGTTTTAATAATTTCTTCATTCATAGGTAACTTCATAGTTGCATCATTCTCGATAACTATAAGATCTTGAACATTCACAACATTTCTGTAGTGTAAATTAGAGATGACATTATCTAATCTTTGATATCTATATCTGTTGGTCCGGAGACAAATATCAGGTGTAGAGGGGGGGGGTGAATACACCTGAGTACAGTTTCTTTTTCTCGATGAAGGTCGTTGAAGCACGTTAGTTGCAACCGATGAACGAGTGTCAAATACAACCTTCGATCGCGGGTCGAGTGGGTTAGCATGCGAGCTCTCCTACCGACTTTTGTCAAGATCCCGAAACTCGATCGAAGACTTTAGCGTGCGGATAAGTGTGGGGCCCAGAGTTTGTCTCTTTTTGAAAACGTGTTTTCGCAAATTAAGTTCTTTTGGCTGTGCGACTTTTGGAATACGTTTTATGCAAACTTATGATTTTCAAAGGTTTGTATGCAATAAAACAGTAAAGAACACAAGCAATTTAACGTGGTTCGGATACGTAAGATCCTACGTCCACGGTCCTGAACAAGGCAGGATAACTTGTTGATTAATCTGAGCAAGTCTCAGCAAGGAAACTGTGCACTGGACAGATCCTTCTAAGTTATAGTCCTTAGCGACTTTACAATTCAAACCTAAGTTCGAAAGGGAGGGAAACAATCTCCAACTAAGAAGGAGTTCTTACAATAAGAACAATTTACTAAGTGTGAACTCCTTCGAATCTAAGCTATAAATATGGCAATGAACTTAGGTAGAGAAGAAAGGGATCTAAAGACTCTAGAGAGAAGAACCACAAAATATTCTAATAAATGCAGATTCTTCGCTGGATGTTCTGATGAGTTTGCTAGAGTGTTTGAGAGCTTGAGCGATTTTCCCTTGTTTTTCCCGTGCGTGGAGCTCGGTAATCTTCTCTATTTATAGCTGTGAGCTATGGCATATGTCCGTTGGAGACGACGATACCACATGTCACAAGCTTCCAAAGAAAACGGCCATAAATTCGAACTTGTTGCAGCAGGGCGGTTAATTATCGTACATGAGAGCGGCTTTCTTTACCGAGGGAGCGAGTAAGGCGTTGTCGGCTTCTCATTGGTCGAGGTTTGTGGTTGGTGAGAATGTCAGAGTTGACCGTTCAAACAACCTCGTATGATCTTCTGTTGAACTTTCGAAAAGACTTAAGTAGATGGGTCGCTTTCTGTCGGATACAGTCTGTCTTCTTCGACTGAGTCGGCTGACAAGGAATGTAGCTTCTGAGTAGGTCAGCTGGCGACTGCGAAGGTACTGGGCTTGCATGAGTTCTTCTACTGATGACTTATCAGCTGCTGGGTTGGCCTCTACTGAGGTCTACTCAGCTGATGCGATGTCTTCTACTGAGGTCTAGTCAGCTGCTGACTGAAGAATGCAAGCGATTACACTGATGACGTGGGGTTCCGAAAAGTTTCTTCGACACAAGATCAGTTCGACAATTACCCCATACAGGACTTAGACAAAAATATTAAAAACGATTACATCAAGTCTAACCTATACATCAGCTAATCCTAATCGACACACTATACTAATGATATCAGCTCGGTTTTGGGATCTTCAATTCCATAGTACTACGATGATTTCCCCCAATTTTCTTTTAACCACGAATAGCTGAGTATCATCTACTGACTCATATCCTACAATTTCCCCCTAATTGATGATGCCAAAACCTTTACTTCTAAATTCTAAACGAATAACATTTTATAAGGTATGCTGACCTACTGACAACAATTTCCCCCTTAATTTATCTGAGGAAAACAAACTGATATGATAACTTCAAAACATCAGCAGGTGAGAGATAGGCAAAATCAGAGAAACTGATAGTGTGAGTGTGTGTCAGATCACTTAGTGGTCAGTTGTGAAAACACAAAGCAAAATGCTGTAAGACAATGAGTAATTGTCTGTCAAGCAATAGGAAGGAAATTACAAGTTCCTATTACTATTACAAAAGAGTAGAGAGAAATACTACTGACGCTTGAAGCCTTGAGTACGCTTCTTGAAATCAGCAGATCTGTCGACAGGAGGTTCCAGACCATAGTATAAATAGATTCTCTTCCTCAGCGTCTGGATATCCTCAAAGTCTTCAGCAAGGTCGACACTCAGGTCGAAATGAGATGCTCCAGCTCTAATCTCATCCTCTATTTCCTTCGTGCATAGAACTCCGCGCGCTGTTCTAGGAGGTGGAATGCGCCTGAAAGTTGGAGCTCTAAAAGGAATGTTTTCTCTCTTCATGATCTCCAGAAGTTGTTCCCTAAGCTCAGAATTGTAATGAAACATGAACTCGTCAAAAGCTTGTTCGATAGACTGCTCACGAGGATAGAATTCCCATACATAGTAGCCTTTGATGAATTCCTTTTTTAGTTCTTCCCATTGATCATTGACTAGAGCCGGAAGCCATTTATCGATATGAAGAACTGGGTCCTTCTTGACATAAGGAGCTCTTCTGTACCTTGATCCTCGTGGGATTTGCCTTACAGGATCAGTTTGTTGGCTTTTGAGATAAGGCTAATCATCTTAGCCATATAAGCCATTCTCTTCTTCTCTCGGAGAGCCGCTGCCCTACAGTCTCCTTTTCTAAGGTTTAGGCCTTGCGGCGTGGCTTCCCAAGTGGCTCTATCTTACGCTTCTGCTCGGGTGTAAGATGAGTCTTATAATGACTCGAGCAAGTAGCTTGACTGCAGATAGGAAGAGTTTTTGCAAACTCCTCCTGAGCCTTCTTTTTCTCCTCTTCCACTGACTCTCCCTTCTTCTTACCTCTGCCCTTAACAACTTTGCCCTTAGGCTTCTTAGCAATTTGGGCTTCTTCCACTGACGCTCATGGTCCGGCCTTATCCACGAAGTTGTTGGGCTACCCGAGGTCGAAGGCCTCTTGTTCCGCTTTTGATTTGAATTTACGGACGGGGGAGGAAGGATGAGAAATATCGCTGCGATCTCCTTCCGGGCCTCTGCGGAGGAGCCTGTTGCTCTTCTTCTGACTCTTGCTCAAAGAAATGAGCAACTTCTTCTATGTGAGCTGCGGAAGATGAGATGGGGTTAGGTTGTAGGGGATATTCAAGTAGTAGAACCCCTGAATCTGCTTGGGCTGCGGAGGGTCCTTTCTCCTGAACACCTTCCCCCCCGAGCGATAGAGGGTTCTTCCCCCTGAGGAACTGTGGAGGGTCCTTCCTCCTGAACCCTTCCTTCCAAGATCTGGACTTCAGCCGTATCCGTTTCAGGTTCATCTTTCATAATATCTTCCCCCTTTTTGGCATCATCTGCCTTAGAGAGTTGAGTGCGGATGGGTTGAATGTCTCTTTCCACATTGTGGACTGAATCCTTAATATGAGAAGCTGTGGATTCGAAGTCCTTGACGAGATCATAGTATAATTCCCAGTCTTTCTCCTGATCAACTCTAGATGTTTTAAGCTGTGCAGCTGACTCCTGACGGAGTTTCAGCAGAGCCTGATCCTGCGATTCTGTCATTTCTTTTTGAATAAGTTTCAGAGCCTCTGCCTGTTGGGTAATAGTTTGCTGAAGGCTAGAGGTGGCAATCTTATTCTTCTCATCAATTTCGAGCTTAATAGTTTCAAGAGCTGGAGTCAGCTGCTCTGAAAAGAGCTTCTGCTGATTCTGGAGCAACTGCTAAGGCAGCCTCAATTATCTCCTGAAAATTTGGTTGAGGAGGAGCTTCGGAGTTTTTGAGATGCCGGCACTAGTCCGTCTAAGCTCACTTGTCCGAGCCTTAGTGTACTTTGTCCGTTTCGGGATGGACGTCCTTAGCCAATAGTCTGTTCTTCTCTCCTTAACGTTTAATGGCTTTGTTAACAGACTTCGAGGACACGGAACCGATAGGCTGAATCTGGTAAGAACTGGTTCCGAGCCTCTGCTCAGAAAACGTGAGGAGCTGCTCCCGGATCGTGCCTGAGCACCTTGAGCATCACCACGATGTATCGGGATGTGGTGATTTGCTCTTCTCACGGGGAGTTGAACCCTCGGCGAGCCTCCCAACTCTGTATCCTTGGGTGTACGATCCTTCCTCCGATCATCATCATCATTGTTCTTATTATCATCCTTATCGGCCAGGAGGAGATGGGGGGCGGAGGAGTATCACCGGAACCGACTCTCGCAAGCTTAGAAGATAAAGCATAGCGGCTCACGAGATCTTCGAGAGTAGCCAAGTCACCGGCTCTCCATACCCTATGACTTCTTGTAATTTGTGTTCCTCATCGAGCAAGTTGATGACTGAGTGGGTTTTGATTATCTCTGCTAGAATATCCCAACTCAGAAATCTCAGTAGCATTTGAACCCTTGCCCTGAGGGCTATGTCAACTAAGTCTGAGTGCCCAACGATCTCAGGAATATGATCGTGTACTTCAGCTGTGGCACGGAGACGAGTGGAATGAATAGTTGTCCACTCAGTCGGAGTCTCTTTAGTCGGTTCCCTAACATCCGACTGGGTCTCTTCAGAGCTGATGACCTGGACCTTATCTTTGAGGGTCGTACCCTCAATGCCAGTATCAGAGTCCAAAATTTGCTCTTCTTGTGTGTGAGGAGGAGCTTGTTCAATGACAGTGAGAGGCTGAGCAGCTGAGACCTCAGCTGGTGTGGGCTTAGTTAGCCTCCTCCTCTTAGGCACTTCGGTATGAAGGGGCAGAGTAGATGCAGCTCTCTTCGGCTCAGTCGGCCCTTTCCCGATAGATTTCTCGCCGCTTGCTTTTGTTTTGAACTTAATCAATTTCATGTCAAAGAATTTCGAGTCGCCGAACGATGAGTGCCTTTGAACGAGCTCTCAATGAGGACTGACATCTTAGTCCCATAAAGTAATTTGCCCACACCGGCTAACTTCCTCTCTCCGAATGGGTAAGGTAGTGAATTTACGGGCTTGGGCCTTCATCTCGAAACGTAATAATCGGCCCCGGTTCACTTCAATTTCATCGTCGATTGCTATCATCATTGAATCCTTGGTTTGGACGAGTTGATCGTATGATCCACTTGAGCTAGTCAGTATGTGAGAGACTATGTAGGCTAGTCCTCTGTATTGGGGGAGCAAAAGGTTCTTCGGCAAAGCTGTCTTGAACGAGATGTCGACATACTCATTTATCTCTTTCTCCTTGTACCCGATGGGAGAAATACCGGAGTCCTGGAAGGTCGAACGTCGGCACCAGGCGTCCACGACGTTGAAGACTCATTGTGTAGAATCCCAACAATTACGATCAACTTCTTTCATGTAGGCGAAAGAAGATTCCTCGCCTCCAGACGCAAGCGACTTCCAGTTGAAATACACCTCTGCCACTTGCCTTGGCAGATACGATCTTGGGTGTTTTGTTACCAACTCCTGAAGACCAGAACGCTCCAAAGCATCAAAGATCGGCTCCGGGATAGGAAATATCTACTTGACGGAAAGCCAAAGTCGGTTCAAACGAGAATCCTGGAGGACATAATCTCCTCAATGTTCTCGGGAGTCCGAACCGTCGCCATTGAAATCGCAAAACAACTTGTTAGCACTTGAAAATAGAGTAAGTTAGTAAGTATTAAGCAGGTTTCAATACATTACCGAATACTAAAGAGCTTGAGAAGAATGCAAATGCGAGGCAGTTTGAGAAGATTTTGAGAAAAACTGAAACGCTCGAAGATTGCTCTTAAGTTGTAAATGGCGAAAAGTGAGGAAAGGATAGAAGATGAAAGATTTTATATATATCGTCTGATTATAAGTTTTGATCCTACGATCCAATTTTAATCTTTCAAATCTTATGGACGGCTGAGATTGAATGTTAAAAAAGGAATGATTACCAAAGCCGCCTCTAACATAGACTTACGTAATAAAGGTAAGTGAGAAGACATGCATTAAATGCGCGACAGACAGCATTAATTACTCAGTTATTCGAATGAGAAGGTTTCCTACTGACCTTTCCTTAAACTATTAATGGCGGGAAATAAATGCACATTAACTGCTGACTTCGGCGACTGATATAGTAAATGCAAACATGCTTCTGAAAAGAAATTAAGTATATGATACTACGCAAACCTCTTCAGCTGAACTTTCGATCGGTAGGTTACCGTCTATATCGCGAGAGGATGGTTGAAGTGCCGATAAGCGTGTTCCCCCCTTCTTGCGTGTGCGGTGTGATTCTTCCCTACGAATCATCATGACGGAATCTCTTGATCCGTAAATCTTGGTTCCATCTACGATACCAAATGTTGCCAATTGTCTCCATAAGCTGCTATCGGTAGTTGTCTTCTACGATGCATTTCGGTAGGATCCGATACACCTAGCTCAACCGATAATTCTCCCGAACTGTTCTCGGCTAGTGGTTTGGTCGTATGTCGCCCTTTGCTTGTCGGTATGGATTTTCTCCATTCGATATCCTTCTTCTCGACATGGTCTCACGATGAAGTGGTGTCGGATATCCACGTGCTTGCATATCGTATGTAGAACTGGGTTCTGAGTTATGGCAATAGCACTTGTGGAGTCACAGTAGATGGGCACTTCATTCTGAGTGATACCATAATCTCTCAGTTGTTGTCGAAGCCAAAGGATTTGGGCACAGCAACTTCCGGCAGCCCATGTACTCGGCTTCAGTAGTGGACGTTGCTACTGAGTGTTGTTTCTTTGAGAACTAAGATATCAGCTTGCTGCCTAGGAACTGACACGTTCCGGAAGTTGACTTACGATTTATCCTGCATCCTGCATAATCAGCATCAGAATAACCTGTCAGTATTAGATTATCATCAGCAGGATACCATAACCCGATATCGACGTGTTCCTCGTAGATATCGCGAGAATCTTCTTTGCTTCGAGTCTAAATGACTTCGCTTGGGATCCGCTTGAAATCTTGCGCATACACCTACAGATAAGTTATATCAGGTCGGCTAGCTGTTAAATATAACAAAGAACCAATAATAGCTCTATAATCAGTAGAGTTAACAAAAGCTCCCTCTTTGTCTAGATCGATTTTAAAATTCGTGTTCATGGGGATTTTGACTGGCTTGCTGGAGTCGCAGCCGAATCTCTTGAGAAGATCTCGAGTGTATTTGGCTTGATTGATGAAGATTCCTTCAGGTGATTGCTTCACTTGAAATCCAAGGAAATAATTCATCTCTCCCATCATGGACATCTCGAATTTCTCTTTCATCATCTTCTCGAACTGCTGACATATGATCTCGTTTAGCGGCAAAAAATGATGTCGTCCACGTAGATTTGCACCGGTACGATGTCATCTCCCGACTTTATGTTGAATAGGGTGCGATCTATCGTCCCCTTCTCGAAAACCTTTATGAAGTAGAAAGTCGATAGGGTATCATACCAAGCCCACGGGTGCTTGTTTTAACCCATACTGAGCTTTCCTAAGTCTCGTACACTGATATCCCCGCTGAAAGCCGGGCGGTTGTTCCACGTAGACTTCTTCCTTCAGTACGCCGTTCAGAAAAGCTGACTTTACATCCATCGATAGACTTTGAAGCCTTGATGTGTTGCATAAGCGAGGAATAGATGAATGGTTTCCAATCTAGCGACCTGGAGCGAATGTTTCATCAAAATCAATTCCTTCTGCCTGACTGTATCCCTTTGCAACTAGTCGTGCTTTATTTCTGACAATGACGTTGTTTTCATCTCGCTTGTTTTTGAAGACCCACTTAGTACCAATTGAAGGAATAGTAGGTTTATAGTAAGGCTACCTTCCTCCTGGTGTGTTGTCGCGGCTCCGATTGTTGCTCCCGTGTCGGATCTTCGATTCGTGTCCCGGCCTTTTCTCCCTCGGGTGGTCAGAGATCTGAAGAAAATAAATTTATTTTTCTCTCTGTAACTCACGCCACTCTCGATTTTTATGAATCAATTGTGTGAGTTTCTGAACAGAATACTAATATATATAGGCTTCAAAAACCTATATAATATTAATATATTTGTAGCCCATTAATTTAATTATAATCCAATGGGCTTCTATTAAATCAGCCCATAATATAATTAATTAATTTATTGGGCTACTAATATTTATCAATTAATTGGCCCAGCCAATTAATTCCAGATAAATAACATTATTAAATAATGTAAAATACATTAATCCATTAATATGAATTCTGAGAGATAATAAATTACTAGGCAACTAATTGGGCCAGATCAGGGATCCAATACAAGAAATAAAGTGGGCCTCCAATTAATTAATTATCCATGCTCGGCCAGGAGCAAAATTAATTAATTAACACGGATTCATTCCACTAGAGAATCCGTCTTTGACTTACCCCTTTATCCCAATTTGAGCAAGGGCTTGTATTTTAGACTTAATCGATCTCCGTATTTAAGATAGAAATATCCGTTAATTAATTAAGCTTCTTGATCGCTTAAATTAATTAACATCTTGTATTCCTGAGTAGTACCACTCGACCTTATTAACACACCCGAACTTAATCAACCGGCCGGGTTTAGTGTGCTAATCCTTTCGAGTTCCTCGGGGGATATTATCAACCCATTCCGGGATACGGCCGCAAGATACGGACAACCGGCTGAGCCACAAATGACTACTAACACCCAAGATACGTAGATCCGGTCGCTCATTGGACGTTCACCATAGTAGGTCAAAGTGATAGATAGCCAAATGCACTCGTTGAAGTCTTACCAAGCTTAAGATTAGCTAAGTCACCGAGATCTTGGTTCTCCACTAAGGTCGGTTAGGAGAACACATCTCACTGTGATCCTTCAATACACCACCTTAAGTGTACCAGTAAAAGACAAGCAACTAAGACAAGCCACTTCTTATCTAAAGCTGCCGGCTTAAACCGACAACTTCATCCTTAAGTTGTCTCATGTGTTAACTTGTTTATATCTTGTCGGTTCAACCAATTTGTGTTGTCTTACGTGATACCCGACACACCACACAAATCTAACTTTTATACAAGATAAAGGATAACATGTGCAAATATACATATTTATCAGATAGGAGAATCAAACAGTGGTAAGGACAAAAACACATTGTATACAAGCATAAAAGTGCTTCCAGTATACAAAATCCCAACAATTCTCCCACTTATACTAAAGTAAACTTTTAGTATACAATGTGTCTATATCTCGCCTATCTAGGTACAAACTAGTACCCGACTATATCTTAGCTATATATCCTATCTATCACGACATCTTCTCCCACTTATACAAAAGTTTCTGTAGTCCTAAGTGGGGCATCTCTACCATCCCAAAGCCACGAACATGCTTCTCGTAAGCCGGGAGTGGTAAGCTCTTCGTGAAAGGATTAGCTAGGTTGACTTCAGTTCCAATTTTGTCAATCACCAGGTCACCTCGATTTACGAATACTCGTATAATATGGTACTTCCTGTCTATGTGTTTAGACGCCTTGTGAGATCTAGGTTCCTTAGAATTTGTCACTGCACCCGCATTATCACAATAAATTGTGATAGTCTTAGACAAGTTCAGAACAATATCAAGATCCTGGAGGAAATTCTTGAGCCAACTGCCTCTTTCGAAGCTTCTGAAGCGCCACATACTCTGCTTCCATGGTTGAGTCCGCAATGCATTTCTGCTTTGCACTCCTCCATGAAATGGCTCCACCTCCCAAGGTAAACACATAACCCGAGGTAGACTTCTACTCGTCTCTGTCAGCCTAGAAATCCGATTCTGTATAACCCAAAGACACTAGGACTGTCTGACTGGTAAACAAGCATATAATCTCTAGTCCGTTTAAGGTACTTGAGAATATACTTGACCGCAGTCCAGTATTCCTTTCCAGGGTTAGACTGATATCTTGAGACCATGCCTACGGCATATGAGATATCTGCTCTTGTACAAAGCATCGCATACATGAGGCTACCGGCGGCGTGAAGCATATGGTACTTGCCTCATACTTTCTATCTCTTCGGGGCGTTTTGGGCACTCGATTCTTGGATAGAAAAATGCCGATGTCCGAAAGGTACTAAACCTCTCTTGGCTTTTGCATGCTAAAACGAGCAATAACGGTGTCAATGTAGGACACTTGTGACAAGCTTAACATCCTTTTACGGCGATCTCGAATAACCTTGATCCCGAGGATGTAAGCGGCTTCACCTAAGTCCTTCATTTGAAGCTGCTCGGATAACCACGTCTTTACGTTCGATAACACTTCAACATTATTGCTAATGCGAAGGATGTCATCTACGTAAAATGCAAGAAACACCAGCGATCCGTTAACACAAATACGTTACACACACCTCGTTAGGACGGGATACAAATCCATAGGATTTGACTACTTCGTCAAAACGCTGGTGCCATAACCGGAAATCTTGCTTAAGTCCATGAATAGAATTCTTAAGCTTCCAAATTAGATGCACTTCGCCCTCCTTCACATAACCATCCGGTTGTTTCATGTGGATGTCCCTACCTTTTTCAAGGTGACCGTTTAGGAATGCGGTTTTGACATATATTTGCCAGATATCTAGGTTCATGTGAGCTGATATGGCAAGGAGAATCGGAATGGACTTGATCATTGCTACAAGCGAGAAGGTGTCTTCATAATCGATACCTTCTTTCCGGGTAAAACCCTTCGCCACTAGCCCGGCCTTAAACGCCATGATCTCTTCATTCGGTGCTCTCTCTTTCTCTTGTATACTCACTTACTACCAATAGCATTGCAGCCCTCAGGTAGTTCAATGATCTTGTATACATCCATATCAGTTATGGACTCAAATTTCGAGTCCATGGTGCATCTACATCTCCCATTTGTTTCGTTGTAAGTCCAGGGGATCCACGGTATCTTGTTCATCCGTCGGGAGATAATCAAACGTCTCCCCGGTGAACATACCGATCAGTGTAAATATCACCCTCCCACTACGTCGAACGGTGTTAGGAGGTGTGTTAACACATTGTGCGATTACTCGTGGAGTACTATCTTGCACTACTGGTCGTTCAAGTGGAACTCGACCACCTTGTAATTCTTCAAGGATGATGTCGACTCGAGATTTATGGTTACTAGTGTAATCCTCTTCTAAGAACCGAGGCGTTAGGGCTAACAACGATCTTCCGTTCTTTAGGATCATAAAAGTATCCACTCTTCGTTTTCTTCGGATGCCCTATGAACAACATCACTTACGAACGTGATTCCAATTTGTCGGCTTCGCCTATTCAGCACATAAGCGGGGATAACCCCCAAATCCTTAAGTGGTGCATACGGGTTTGTGCCCGCTCCACAACTTCGAAAGGGATCTTTTGTACCGACTTGGAAGACACACGATTCGACAAGTATGTTGCGTCTCTGGGGCATATCCCCAAAAGAAAACTAGCAAAGTTGCATAACTCATCATCGACCGAACCATCTCTAAGAGACTTCGATTCCTTCTCTCCGACACACCATTCTGCTGAGGCGTGCCGTGCCTGTCACTGGGATGTAATCCCACATTACGTCAAGTAGTCCTTGAACTTCATTGGATAGGTATTTCCCACCACGATTAGATCGCAAGTATTTTGATTTCTTTACCTAACTTCCTTCTCCACTTACGCCTTGAATTCCTTAAAGGTTTCAAAGCAATCCGACTTGTGGTGAAGAAGGTAAACATATCCATTACCTCGAGTAATCGTCGAGAAATGTGACGAAGTACTCATACCCTCCACGAGCTTGTGTAGACATAGACCCACACAAGTCGGAATGTATCAAACTTAATACTTCGTGGCTCTATAACCCTTTGCCTTGAAAGGCCTAGTCATCATCTTTCCTTCCAAACGAGGTTTCGCAAGTTGGAAATGGTTCAATCTTGGAGAGACTCCACCGATCCATATTCCACCAACCTCTAAGTCCTGTTAAGATTGATGTGACCTAGTATTAAGTGCCACGAGATAAGTTTGGTTTACCTTAGAAGACTCTTTCCTCTTCTTAGGATTTGATGATGAGGAAGCAATATTACCGAACTACGCGGTTTACAAGTAATAGTATATAAAGATCCGTTTAATGGTCCACCACGGATAAAATCATCGTCTTTCATGATAGAAACTTCACTATCAAAACTTGATTTATAACCATCCATGGTGCGAGTTTTGAAACAGAAATAATGTTTTCGCCTAAACTCGAGGCACATATTAAACATCTTTAAGTACTAAAACAGAACTATCAAAAGATAGATTTAAATCTCCAATGGCAATTGCGGGAACTTTCAATCCATTGCCCATTGAGACTACCACCTCGCCATTGCTCAATTACCTTTTTTCGCAAGAAACCTTGCAAGTTGTAACAAACATGAACAGTTGCCCCGAATCCACTACCCATTCATGGGTAGAAGAGGAAACATGAGCAGTTTCGATTACAAGAGCGACTCGCGTCTCTTTCTGTTTTGCCTTGACATCCGGATTATAATTCTTCCAAGTGTCCTTTCTTACCATTCTTGAAGAACCTTCCTTTCTCCTTTGACATTTGCATGTTTCCGGTAAGGGACCGTCTTCTTACTCCCATTTCGCTCTTCTTGAAATGTCCACCCTTTTTCGCTCTTTTTCGGTTTCCGCCTTTCGGAGGATTCCTTGAACTACTAGGGATATTCAAGACTTGAGCACTCTTGCCCTTTTCTATAACCTCTTTGACCGCTACCAAAGATTTGAGTAACATACTCATAGTAAACTCGTTCTTAGACATAGCGGTCCTAAAAAGCAAGTTCTTATAGAACCTTTGCGAGCATTTATTGGGAAGGTAAGATATCTCTTCCACTTTGTAAAATTATTTAAAAATTGTTAAACCCATTAGGGTTTGGTTGGTGAGACTGTTTAGGAACTTGAAAAATATCGAACATACATATCTCGATAAATATAATTTAAAAAGCATGTATAAAGTTAATATTTGCACATAATTCGTAATTAACAATCATTGTAACCTTTTGAAAAACCAATGATGTTAAATACTCGAATAGCCCTAGAGATCACACTCGCAAGCCACTCGGGTGGACGTTTACTCGTGCACCCCTGGACCAAGCTATATACCTAACTCTTTAATTCCAATCCACGCCTAGGTTCTTAAGACGAATGGAATTAATAATTCGATGTCTCTTGACCATGTCACTATTAAAACGCGGGAAGGGACTTCTCAGGAAGTTGTACCTGCGGTGACATCTAAGCTTTGACCATTAATTTGACCGAATTAACATCAAATTCTCGAAATTGGCATACTTACGCGAATCATACCGCTTTCAATTTGATTTAATTAGCCATCTTATTTAATTATTATCTTCTAGAGTACTCGTGTTTACTAGGCACGCAAGCCACTCGAGTGGACGTTTACGGCTTCGCTCCCACTACTCAATAATAATTAAATATTATATTAGAAAACCCATCTCACAAAACTCGTGGTTCAAAAATACAAGCAAGCCACTCAGGTGGACGTTTACTCATATAATTGTTCCACTTTTGTGTAGGGTCCAATTAATGGAGATCCGATTAAGTGTTTAATATCCAAATTAATGGAATCTAATTAAACATCTAATTTGAAATTGCTTAGTCTTTTTATTCAAAAGGTTTGTTTTTGAATCATGCATATCCACATAATTCCTAAAGCGTACGATTTCTAAACGCACATAATAAAACGTGCTCGCGAAAATTAAAACATGCTTCAATAACGACATAAATCCTATTTACATGCTTTTCTAAGCGCAATTAATCACATAATCGCATGCTAAAGCATAATAAAAAATAAATGCGCAAATAGGAAATTTAAAATCGTTATCGGGCTTTAAAACACGTAATTCCTAACTATTACATTGCCCGAACAAAATACGAGATCTTCGAAATCTTGAAAATCTTTGAATCGGAAACTGCGTCGAAAACTCGCATCGAAGCGTCATCGCCACGTCATCGGGGGTGCCACGTGTCGGACACGTGGCGACACGCAGCGCCAAATCGCCAGCGAGGGCGACGTGGCGCGCCACGTCCGCCGCGCCACGCGTCGGCGTCTTCTTCATTAACAAGAAAACGCCGCCGCCGCCGCGCCGCCGCTCAGGCGGCGCGGCGCTGCGCCGTCGGCCCAGGGTGGGTGCCCGCGGCCTTGCCGCTCTTCTCCGGCAACGGCATCGCGGAATCGCGGGCTGGAGCGCCGCGGACGCTGCGCGTTACGCGCTTGCTGCGCCGCGGCGCGGCCGCCCGCCTCCCGTCGCCTCCCGCCGCCTCTTCGGTCGTCCCCAAGCCTTCCGGACGTCTCACAGGACGTGCGGGCGTGAAGAACAGCCGCTGGCGCCGTCACCGCGACGGCCGCGCGATAAATCTCGCCCCGCCGCCGCCGACTACGCCGCCCGAATTCTCACTTTCCGAGCCGCGATTCGATCAATTGAAAGAGGGAAAACGTAATTGGAACACTCACGACCACCGGGTAACGGAGTTCCGGCCGAGATTAGTTCCTCAATTTCCCGAATTTCAAACGATTCGCCGAACGCAATTCATAACGGCGGCACGAACTTCGGACGTCAATTCCAGTCGCATCCGGGATCGGATGATCCCATACAACCTATCAACGCGAAGCTCGTAAGATAAGGATTCCATAGGTCCAAGCCTATCGGAAATCCGACCCCGAACACGCCGGGAAACGCCGCCGCAAAATGCGGCGGAACCCTAGAAAACTAGGGTTTCCGCCAATTTGGGAATTTCGGGACAGCACGACCACTTCTCCTTTCCGACGCTATTCCGGACAAACCGGAAATCGGAATGGGTCGTACGACCTATCCAGAAGAAGCTAACGAGAAGACGAACAAAAATATCCGAACATATC